>CAUYQV010079598.1:0-22495 GCA_963574575.1 Galagoides demidoff
CCTGTGGTCCCAGCTACTTGGGAGACTGAGGCAGGAGACTCGCTTGAGCCCAGGAGTTGGAGGTTGCTATGAGCTGTGATGCCATGGCACTCTACCCAGGGGGATAGCTTGAGGCTCTGTCTCAAAAAAAAAAAAAAAAAAGAACTGGTGGGTTTGAATCCAGCCTGTACCTGCCAAACAATGACAACTACAACCAAAAAATATCCAGGCATCGAGGCGGGCACCTGTAATCCCAGCTACTTGGGAGGCCGAGGCAAGAGAATTGTTTAAACCCAGGAGTTGGAGGTTGCTGTGAGTTGTAATGCCACAGCACTCTACCCAGGGTGACAGCTTGAGGTTCTGTCTCAAAAACACACACACACACAAAGGCCTTTCCTATTTTTTTGAGACAGAGTCTCAAGCTGTCACCCAGGGTAGAGTGCCATGGCATCATAGCTCACAGCAATCTCCAACTCTTGGGCTCAAGAGATCTTCTTGCCTCAGTTTTTCTATTTTTAGTAGAGTTTAGTAGGGTTCTTGCTTTTGCTCAGCCTAGTCTCAAATTTGTGAGCTCAAGGAATCTATCCATCTTGCCCTCCCAAAGGGCTAGGATTACAGGTGTGAGCCACCACACCAGGCTGACATTTCCTATTTTCTAGTCCTTACACAATCCAGACAACTCAATCGGGGGAGATTCTTATAGGTAAAATTATTACATTGACAAAGATGATCTTCTAAATGTGCCCTCCCATCCCCCCCTTTTTTTTATTGTTCTGTCAAGCCTCTTTCTCCCACTCTCTGATCTCACCCTGCCCATAGCCATGGCTGAGAAAAATGTTTAGGAAGCCACATTTTCAAAGTAGCTTCCTGCATATGAGGAGCTAAGGCTACAATGGCATAAAAGCAGCCTTTCTTAACCCCCACCCCTTTCAAAAGAAAATCAGGTTGATGGATAAAATGCTCTTGATGTGAAACTTTTGCTAGGATTTTTTTTTTTTGATACAGTCTAACTTTGTTACCCATGGTAGAGTGCTGTGGAGTCATAGCTCACAGCAACCTCAAACTCTTGGATTCAAGTGATTCATCTTGCCTCAGCCTCCCAAGTAGCTGGGACTACAGGTGCCCACCAAAATGCCCGGTTATTTTTAGAGATGAGGTCTCACTCTAGCTCCGGCGATCCACCTGCCTCAGCCTCCCAGAGTGCTAGGATTATAGGCATGAGCCACTGCCCTTTATTTATTTATTTTTTCGAGAGCGTCTCATCCAGTCACCCTAGGATTGAATGCTATAGTGTCATAGCTCACAGCAACCTTAAACTCCTGGGCTCAAGCATTCCTCTTGTCTCAGCCTCCCAAGTAGCTGAGACTACCAGGACTACAGGTGCCTTCCACAATGCCTGGCTAGTTTTTCCTTCCTTTTTTTTTAGAGACAGAGTCTCATTTTATTGCCCTTGGTAGAGTGCTATGGCATCACAACTCACAGCAACCTCCAGCTCTTGAGCTTAGGTGATTCTCTTGCCTCAGCCTCCTGAGTAGCTGGGAATACAGGCACTCGCCACAACACCCGGCTATTTTTTGTTGCAGTTTGGCTGGAGCCGGGTTCAAACCCGCCACCCTCGGTATATGAGGCCAGCGCCCCACTCACTGAGCCACAGGCACCTCCCTAGTTTTTCTATTTTTAGTAGAGATAGGGTCTCGCTTTGTTCAGGCTGCTCTTGAACTCCTGAGCTCAGGCAATCCACCTGTCTTGGTCTTCTAGAGTGCCAGGATTACAGGTGTGAGCCAACATGCCCAGCCTTCTATTAGGATCTTAAACATTGTTTTCTGCTCCTACTTGCCTATGAGTGAAAAAAAAGAAGAGAAAACAACATTTAATTAGTAACAATAAAGCTGGAACCAGCCAATCATGCCCAGATTTTTTTTTTTTTTGAGACAGAGCCTCAAGCTGTTGTCCTGGGTAGAGTACCCTGGCATCACAGCTCACAGCAACTTCCAAATCCTGGGCTTAAGTGATTCTCTTGCCTCAGCCTCCCAAGTATCCGGGACCACAGGTGTCCAGCCCGACACCCGGCCATTTTTTGTCTGCAGCTGTCATTGTTTGGCAGGCCGAGGCTGGACCCAAACCTGCCAGCTCAGGTGTATGTGGCTGGCACCTTAGCCGCTTGAGCTGCAGGCACTGAACCATGGCCAGATTTTTTTTTTTCTTTTGTTGGCCATATATGCACTTGTGATTTTACTTTGCTTATCTTAGTTATATCTTCTGCTTCTCATTAGTAGAGCAGAATTATAAAACTGTGCACTAAACGGACCTCCTCTTGGCCAAGGGGACCTCCCAAAATACCTTAAAGCAGAGCTGCTGGCCATGAGAAGGGAGGTCAGACATGCTTGTCATGCCTCCCTCTATTTTTGAAGATACTCATTTTAACTCATTAATAGGCATAAGTCTATACAAGGCAAAGCTGAAATCACACCAGCTGGTTATCAATTTACTTAACAGAGCCCTTGAGTCTGAGTGTACATATGTCTAGTGGCTTGTCTCTGATTAACAGATACTTTTTTATTTTTATTTTTTGAGACAGAGTCTTACTATGTCGCCCTCAGTAGCATGCAGTGGTGTCACAGCTCACAGTAACCTCAAACTCTTGGGCTTAAGCAATTCTCTTGCCTCAGTCTATCCAGTAGCTGAGACTATAGGCACCCACCACAACACCTGGCTATTTTTTTTGTTGTAGTTGTCATTGTTATTTAGCAGGCCTGGGCTAACCGCTGAGCTAGTTGCCAAGCCTTAACAGACATTCCTATCTTAGAATATTCCAAGCCTTGGCTCAGTGCCTGTAGCACAGTGGTTATGGTGCCAGCTACATACACCAAGGGTGGCAGGTTCAAACCCAACCTGGGACAGCTAAACAATGGCAACTGCAACAAAATATAGCTGGACATTGTGGTGGGCACCTGTAGTCCCAGTTACTTGGGAGGCTGAGGCAAGAGAATCGCTTAAGTCCAAGAGTTTGAGGTTGCCCGTGAGCTCTGATGACATGGCACTCTACCAGGGCAATATAGTGAGATTCTGTCTCAAAAACAAACAAAACACTCCAAGCCTTTAGACAAAGCTTTATTTCTTCAACCAATCACAAATCAAAGAATCTTCAAATCCACCTACAACCTATAATGCCCTGCTTCAAGATGCCCTACCTTTTTGGGCCATGTATGCCTTTCATGTATTGATTTATATCATGCGTAACTCCTATCTCCCTGAAACAGAGACCTAACTGTAACGCAACCAAGGCAAGACTATTTGCTCAAGGCTTTTTGGGCATGATTCTTTAGGTCATAGTTGCACATACTTGGCTCAGAATAAACCTCCTTAGATTATTTTATGAAGTTTAGCTTCTTTTCTGGCTTTTTTTAATATCCAAAATGCATTTATTGGGATGGTTTCCCATTCATTCAAGCAGGGTACTTTCAGTGCTGCTTCCTTCTGAAGGAACATCCTTCTGTAAGCCTTGCTTTTCCTCCTGTAGGCTGGCAGAGCACAGTAGAGCAACCAACACACAAAACTACTGTTTGTGCATGGCTAAACACCGTGGTGATTTTGTAGCATCCTGGGCATTTCACGTCCATGAAGTAGGAATTGGGGCTCTGCACCAGGCACTTCTTCTTGTGTTTCCTCTTCTCCTCTTCTGGAGAGGGATGGAGGAAATCCTTTGCGAGAGGCATATTGGTGTGTGGAGGCCATCCCGGCCGGAAAGGCACTTTTCTTTTGAGACAGAGTCTCACTTTGTTGCCCTTGGTGTCACAGCTCACAGCAGCTGCTAACTCTTGGGCTCAAGTAATTCTCTTGCTTCAGCCTCAAGTAGCTGGGACAATAGGCACCTGCCACAATACCCAGGTATTTTTAGAGACGGGGTCTCACTCTGGCTCAAGCTGGTCTTGAATCTGTAAGCTCAGGCAATCCACCTGCCTTGGCCTCCCAGAGTGCTGGCATTACTGACCTGAGCCACTCTGCCCAGCCCAAAGTTTGGCTTCATTTCTGTTGACAAACCTATAGAAGTTGTTCCCAAAAGCAGATTCTGACTTCTGGGTGTTCTACATACCACCTGAGAACCACAGGGATACAGGGAACTAGTACGTAACTATGTCCACATTCTTCAGGAAGTACTTACTTTTGAAGTGACTCACCAGAGAGAGCAAGATTAAACCTAAAGAAATGAAGCAACAATGCCAAAGTATGAGGCATTTATTTTTGTTCGCTGGAGACTTGACTCACATCCAAGTTAGTCCTAGTAGACTGTTAGTTAGTTACAAATGAGCTAGGATTAAAAACAGACAAACCAATCAACCAAACAAGTAAAAGTAGCCAAGAAAGGTAAGACATTTTATTTTACATACAAAAAGGGTGCAAACTGAGTCCTTTCCTCCCCAAACTGGAGGAGAGGTTTAAAGATCACATTTTTATTTTCCATGGTGCCCTAGGAAATGGGCTACTCTGAGATAACATATCAGAACCCACTTTCCAATTTCTCCAAAGAAGGCTACTTCCTCTGCAGAGAAGTTTTTCCTAATGGTATACAAGTGTCTCCTCTCGAGGAACCATTTCAAATACACTTGAAATCGACATTCATGTTTAAAAATACTAAAAGTTTCATTTTCACAGCTGAGCTTTGTGACCAGTGCCAGGGTTTATGAAACATTACATATCTTAAAAAAAAAAGTAGAAAAAAGGCATTTAACAATAATCAGACACACCCACACATCAATTAAAACTGATTTCCAAAGCTGATTTATACATTATTTAGTTTAAAAATTGCAATCAACATCCCAACATTTCTTTAGAGTACAATGGGCAAAATTAAAGAAACAGACAAATAATAATATAATAAATTAGAGCATGTAATATATTCAATGAGAATTGCTGAATCAACATTATTTTCCTTGTGGGAGGCATAGTATTTTTGGTTTCATCTTTACCTTTCCTGATGTTATTCTTCTCTTTGCTTGATAAATGGGACTCATTCCCAGAGCCAGCTTGCTGAGACACTAATTTGAGAAGCTCGCTTGTCACCTGCTTACCTCTGAGAATACTCAGGAACACATGGTTACCAGCAGCCTGGACTGTGAGTCTTTATGAAAGTGAAATGCACACAGATGAGCACATACACAGACACACACAGGCAATCACACACCCCCATCTGTAAATATACTTCTCCCCAAAGAAATGGCTCATCTTTCCTGAGACATTCCTAGAAGATTGATAAGCCTTCTAAAAAGGGTTTCAGTGCAAGGGCTGGCCTAGGATTTGGTCTTGAGCTCATGAAGGGGAATAGTGAAAATGTCACACCTGCTGTTAAAGAGGGGTTGGGGGGCTGTCAGGATAGTTGTCCTCCTGTGCACTGCACACGCATTTATTACCATGAATAATCCTCTGCTATGAAACCTTGAAGGTGGTGATGGCACCAGAAAAGTGATTGTTAGTAATAGAAGAAAAATAACAAATTCCATCCACAGAATTGAGGTTTCTTTATGACATCAAGTTTGGTAATCAAACTAGAAATGTATGGAGTACATGTTCACTTTTTGCTTTATAAGAGGATTTACAAATACTGGAGTGGGTTTCCTGGTTGCTTTTTGAGAAAATATGTCAACCACTATTGTGTGTATCCAAGGAGCCTACTTACTATTTTGAATACATTGAGAAATCTATTCTTTTACACTTAATCACCTGCAGAAGGAGTTAGGAAAACATATTAAGACTGTTCACTGGATCAAAGACTTCCAAGATTCCTTTTTGTGGCCAAAACACTGTTCTACATTTGACAAACCCATAGAAGGGCCATGGTTGCCTCTTCTTTTTATTCAAAAACAAAATCTGTCACACAGCCCAAACTCCCCAAAGAGATCCCACTGTGGGAGTCACTGGCCATCAACCACTACATGAAACTTTGGTGGACTCTGAAAAAGCAGGAACCTCAAAGATAACTGCCTGTCACCCACGTGGCCAATCTTAGAAGGGGTGCCTACTTCTCCTGGCTCCCTGAGGATTTCTGAAATTCAATTGCCCACCATAGGGGAACAAGGAAGATGGTAATATTGGCTGTATGGTGCTGGAAGCTCCCAATCTGAGAAACTAGCCCTAATGTAGTTCTGACACTATAGATAATGATGTCATGGCAACTCAATAGGAATGGAAAACTGGTTAAAATATTAAAATGGAAAAGGTGGCTGGGACACAGGAGTTGTCACATGGGCTTGGGAAAAGATGCATCAGAAGAAAGATAAAATTTGAGGAGTTGTTTTTTAGGCTGCCATAAAGTTCTTATTTTTGAGAAATGCAGGCCATCCTTGTTCACTGGGAGAAAGAATGGACTTTTATCTTTTACATTTAAAAACACAATTAAGGCTCTGATCTTTAGTAACCACTTTGACATAACATTACCATTATTACATTATTTCTGGCACTTAAAAGTAGTTACTAACACTGAAAATTCAACACTGAATAAGCACTATTAGTGTAGATTCTTTTATCAGTGAAGATTTCATTAAGTTGGAAGTTCTTTAGCGGTATTGGACACCTCTTCTGGCTAATGGGCAGAGATTGTTTCTATGTACTTGGAGTTTTCTGAGAATAAACAGGCAATCAACACTTATACAAGAAATCTCAGGGTCCCTGCTATCTCCAGGAGCTCATGCATTCCAAAATAAATAAAATACAACTTTAACTGGAGGCTAACCTAGTCACCCACCTATACCTTCCTTGACCCTGTTTACTCCTAGACAGACCCAAAATAGTAGAATGTTAATTAAGGCAGTCATGAATGCATACTCGCTGTTGGGATGCTCTGTGCACCCTTGCAGAGCAGTCTGGAGTAAGATCTCTGGAAAGTGCCAGGGTCCATGGAGCAATTTATCAATTTTTACATGCTTTGACTGCAGTACAGTCTAAGCTAGAACAGAGAAAAGTCATTAAATCATGTTCTGGTTATAATGAGGGAGGCACCCTTTATGCCTTGATGAAGTCTCAGTCTGCTTGCTTCAATCTGCTCAAGATGCAAAGCCTGAAGGGCTGGATAACTTGGGAGAACTCCTAATGGTATGTTGTTAAGGTTTTTTTTTATAAGCAGATGCTGAATTAGCTTTATGAAGAGACAATTTCATTAATCCCCAAATAAAAGATCCTCAGGCATCATAGCTACAAAATAAAGAAAGCTCAAAGACTACAGAGCAAGTGGACTGGGCAGGGGCATGGGTGATGGAGGGAGTGCCTATCTCTAAGGAGCTGGCTGAGGCATACAGCTAAGCAACAGAGGGCAGCAAGAGGGCAAAGGAAAAAGCCCTGATATGCTGATGGGGCTGAAACTAATGGCCGAATCACTTCTGGGGAACTCAATTTTCTTATTTTTAATTTTAAGTTAGATCACAACAGAATCTCCCAAGTCTGGGACCACTTTGGAATGTCAGTGGCCCTGGAAGAATCACTATTACCCTTAATGCTAAAGGGACCTGGAGCTCTTCGTCTTTGTTGTGAAAACCAAATATCTAGTGACAGGTATGTGGGGAATGGAGGGTGAGGGAAATGTATTAGGAAGGATCTTTTCCCCACAGCTGCTCAGGTTCAACCCCTCAAAAGCAAGCCTTTTAAAAATCTTATAACAAAAACAAGTCACAAACCCAGATGTAAGCTGGCTTGCTCTGTAGTGAAGCTGGTCACTGCCTTTGCATTTTTGTAGAAGCAAGGTGGCAGGATGGGGGAGGCACTTAGGTATAGAGTGCCAGGATCCAGGCTTTGCTGCCATTTCCGCCTGCCCTCTCTTGACAAGTAAGGCATCTTCTACACAGGGATGACGAATTTAGTTTCTATAAAGGAGGTTAAGAGTTACCCAAATGCCAATTAAAGAACTAAGAAAATTTCAGTGATGGGGCTTTAACCATCAGGTAATGGCAAGGACACAAACCCCAATATTCAAAATCCTTGTGGGGAAGGGGTGTGACAATGCATCTTCCTGCCACTCCATGTTTCATATTGTACATAAACATTTTTTTTAAAAGAAATGACAGATTACAATCTTTACATAAGCTAAGCAGGTTTGAATCCAGTGAAGTGATATTCTTGAGCCAAGGTCCAGTGTGACAGGTGAACGCCAGTAACTATGATTCATGCTAATGCTGCTAATGCTGCTACTTGTGCTCTGAGTAAGGAACATCAAGGGACTTGTAAGGAAATGCCCACAACCAGAAAATATTCCCCCATCCTCCAGTCCAAAAGGTAGCCTTACACCTCAAGTTGGATGTGAAGATTTCTGTGCTCCACAAATCATCAAACTAAGTGACTAACCATGGTCCTCCATGCTTAGCGCTCTACTCCCAGATAAATGAACACCCACTTTCCCTGATGTAAATAATACCTTCTCTTCTGTCACATTTAGAATGACGAGTTCCTGTTTGGATAAGCTACTAAACTCAAAACGAAAGCATGAGAAGAGGTAATTCCACATACTATTGGCTTTTCAAACAGTGAATGAAGAGCTAAGACCCTTCATCATAGTACCTTATATGGATCCACCACAGTGGGAGATAGAGGGCTGACAGGGGAGGATGTGCTTAGGTGCATGGCCATTGTTATTTGGAAGGAGTCTATGTCCAATTGAGAAAATAATTTTAGACCTTTCATTTCAGTCTCCCTTTTCCCTGGAATTTTCCAGCACCAACCAGTCCTACCCTCCTGCTCACTGTAGCCCCATGTACTGAGTCCTAAGCCTGCTGCTCTGAACCTGTTGAGAGAGCTTCCTAAGCTTGGTTTATGAGAAGGCAGGCTAGCCCAAATGCTACAACTTAGCTATTGGGGCAGACAGAACACACTGATTTTCTTTTCCTGGCCCTATGATGCCATATCCTGAGGCTCCTCTGGGAGTTGGAAGGCAGATTCACTGTCCTCTTCTTTTTTGTCCACTAGTGGCAATATGGTGATAGCTGTTTCATCACCACTAATTTTATCCCCCAAGTCACCAGGAAGTCACATGGCTATCTAGTTGGAAATCCTGGCAGTGGAGAAAATAATTTTGAATTATTTTGTTAAGCATCTCTTCCTTTGGGATGAGTTGTCTCCTGGTCACAGTCTGGCTTGGCTGGCCCATCCCATGTGCTGGAGAGCTAGGATTTCAAACTGTAGGCTGATTAGGTCAAGCTGTTCTTGTAGGAACATTCTCCAGCAGCTGAGAAGATGAATGAAAATTCAAGTATGCTTTCTTGTCAACCTGAGTGTTCACTCAGAATGACATGGAGTTTGGCTTCTTCTCTTCTGGGTGCTGTACATCAAATGTTTTCCACTGAGAATGTCCTTTGGACCCATGTTTTCTCTGAATGGCTTGGCTGGCCCCATATCCCTCAAAACAGAAAAAGATAAAACCCCTAATATAATCAGACACAATATGCATCTGCCATGTTTTTTTTTTTGAAAAAAAAAAAAAAAACACAAAAACCAAAAAAACCCCAAACAAACTAAAAGTGCAATAAAGTCAGTTTTCTTTCCTTTGCTCTGAACAATGTGCATTGTCCTACTATCACCTGGAGAAAGAGTTCACTTGTCAAGAAAGCTAAGAATACCAACACACAGGGACAGCAGACTGCAGATTTCTCACAGCTTGTGTCCTACAGTGTAACTTCACGGGAGGGAGGGAGGGAGGAAGGAAACTGAACCCCACGGCCAGCTGGGATGGACATTGCATAGGCACAGAGGAAGAGGAAACCATACTTTCAGAGATACTGGGAGGTGAAGGTCTGCCATCTTCCTCCTACCTTCTTGGCCTCACCTCCAGCCTCTTGAACTCCTTTCACAGACAAAGCCTTTAGCTCACTAGCTTTTATGCTGCAGAGGGTTGTGGGTGGAGCAAGAACCAGGAGTAAACTGAGAGGAGGGAAGAGAATAGTAGTCCTTGAGTTTTTTGTGAATGACACTTTCACTGTAAACAATGGAAAGGAGAGTCAACCAGGCAGCCCCAAGGGCAAGCAGTGGAGGAACAGCAGCTCTGGGACCTGCTCAGAGCCTCAGGCAGGCAGGAATGGCCACTGACCCATTGGGCTCTGGCTGCCAACACTGGTTCCTTCCAGGGGCGTCTAATAATTCTTCTTTTTGGTTTGGATCTCCACCCTCCCCCAAAGAGGAGTCCCTTCCAATGAGAAATGGCAGGAGCTGCAGGTACAATTGAGTCAGAGTCCCCAGAGCCTGAGGACTTCTGGGAGGCACTGGTCACTTGTGGCGCTGAGCAGTCTTCTTCCTTTTCCTCTTAAAGAAACAGCAGCACCTGGAGCACAAGGAACATTGTAAGTCAGTATGGCAGGCCTGCAGCCTCCAGCAGACTTCTGCCTGTTTCTGTTTACTGCAGGGAGTTGAATTTCCCCCCAGCACCCACCCATAGGGCCGCCCACAAACTACACACTGGAGGCAGTGGAAAGTGTGTGCCAGGAAAGTCAAAGGACGTATCTGCTTGACGTCAATCTGCAGCCATCCAACCTGATTATCAAATGGTGCAGTCTAGGCTCAGTGCCTGTATTTCAGTGGCTTGAGCACCAGCCACATACACCAGAGCTGGCAGGTTTGAACCCAGCCCAGGCCTGCCAAACAACAATGACAACTATGACCAAAAATAGCTGGGCGTTGTGGCAGGCGCCTGTAATCCCAGCTACTTGGGAGGCTGAGGCAAGAGAATCACTTAAGCCCAAAAGTTTGAGGCTGCTATAAGCTGTGATGCCACGGCACTAGGGCAACATAATATGACTCTGCCTCAAAAAAAAAAAAAAAGGTGCAGTCTAGATAGGACTAAAACAGGCCTTTCTGGAAGGAGCATGAAGAATGTTTCTTTCCTAGTTAAACATCCAATCCAGATGTCTCATTTTTGTCTAGGACCACAGCTGGGCATCCTCAGGGCGTCCAAGAATACTTTGATTATCTGCTGCTTGACACCGAAGGTACAGATTATTTAATGCAACTTACTGGCCAGTTGGCAGGGAGGCTAAACTAAGGCAAACAAATCCCCAGGAGAGTATGATGTTTGGGATTCTGGGAGGATCTGACCATGCCACCAATTAAGGATTTAGAATTCTTGCTACCCTCCAACTCTGCCCCCACCCAGGTACCTGGAGTAGATAGGAGAGGTCCTGCTTTCATTTCTTTTTTTTTTTTGGCCGGGGCTGGCAAACTCTTGGGCTCAAGCAATCCTCTTGCCTCAGCCTCCTGACTGGGGGAGTATAGGTGCCCACCACAATGCCCGCTATTTTTTCGAGACAGGACCTTGTTCTTGCTCAGGCTGGTCTTGAACTCGTGAGTTCAAGCAATCCACCTGCCTCAGCCTCCCAGAGTGCTAGGATCACAGGCACGAGCCACCGAGCCCAGCTGAAGACTTGCTGCTGCTTCTTCTTCTTCTTTTTTTTTTTTTTGAGACCTAGACTCACTATGTCACCCTTGTAGAGTGCCTTGGGGTCACAACTCACAGCAACCTCAAACTCTTGGGTTTAAGTGACTGATTCTCTTGCCTCAGCCTCCCAAGTAGCTGGGACTACAGGTACCCACCACAATGCCTGGCTATTTTTTATTGTGGTTGTCATTGTTGTTTACCTGGCCTGGGCTGGGTTCAAACCTGCCAGCCTTGGTGTTGGTGGCTGGCACTGAGCCATAAAGACCTGCTTCTAATAAAAACTGTGAGCTATTTACTGATTGCTACAAATACAGCTTCCCTTTTCATTTGGAAAGGGCCCATGCCACAGACTAGGAGCTGACCACCAGGACAAGAAGCTCTCTGATTGCAGAGTACTGTCTAACTTTATTTCCTGAGACTGCTGCTGCTGTGCTAGATGGGGTTTAAGAACTGGTCCTGGCTAGGGCAGAGTTGGGGCCCGCTCCCTTATAAGCCCTCCAAGTTCTGCTTTCTCAGGAACAATTCTAGTTCTGGCAAATCCCTAAGCCTGAGTATCCCCTACACACTCTTATCTTAGGAATACAAAATGTCTCTCTTGCTCAGGCAGTCCATAAGGGGGTGTGGCAAGGCTAGTGCAAAAGATATGTCCTATCCAGGGAGCTGATACATGAGAACTGAGAATGTGAGGGGCAGAGGTGGTAGAAGAGTTAAAGATGCCAGATGACGGAAGCAAGTAAAGTTGGAAGTATAACTCAGACTTGCTAGGCCCTTGCAAGAAAAGGTTTTCTGAGAAAATTATCTCTGAGTCTCTTGCCTAATGTTGCCAGTTTAACACCAGGAATATTCATAGAAAAATAAAGATCTATTACATACTTCGATACGCCTAGGTTTTCTCCTATAGCTAAGATTCCTTCTCTTTTTAGTCAGAGTCCTTGGTATTCTTCTATCTAATGGACTGGTTATTAAAAACTTGGATTCTTATTCTAGTTGGTCTTTGGATTAAAGAAAAACAACTTGGAGAAAGTGTTTAAGAATGCAGAATTAAACATTTATATGGACAATGATGGGCTTTAATCAGATCTGAATGAATCAAATATGAAAATTTTGGAAATATGAGACCCTTAAGAGGGTCTTAAAAAATATTTTCTCTGGTGGTGCCTACAGTTTAGTGGATAGGGCACTAGCCACATACAGCCCAGCTGGCGGGTTCAAATCTGCCAGGGCCAGTGACAACTGCGACAAAAAACAACAATGACAACTGCAACAAAAAATAGCTGGGCGTTGTGGCGGGTGCCTGTAGTCCCAGCTACTTGGGAGACTGAGGCAAGAGAATCACTTAAGCCTAGGAGTTGGAGGTTGCTGTGAGCTGTGACACCATGGCACTCTATCGAGGGAAACATAGTGAGACTCTGTCTAAAAAAAATAAAAAATAAATAAAATAGCCGGGCATTGTGGCAGGTGCCTGTAGTCCCAGCTACTTGGGAGGGTGAGGAAAGAGATCACTTAAACCCAAGAGTTTGAGGTTGCTGTGAGCTGTGATGCCACAGCACTTTACCCAGGGCTATAGCTTGAGACTCTGTTTCAAAAAAAAAAAAAAATTTTTTTTTTTCTCTGACAGTATCAATGAAATTTGTGAAGTACTATTAATGGGTATGAATATAGTCACTAGCCAAAGAGTCTGTGTACTGGGAAACTAAATAAATTATTTTTAATAAAGATGACTATCATTTTTGATTGTTTAAAATAATCCTCAATGAAAATTCTTATGACAAAAATTTTTTAAATGGTCTTTTTCTGTACATACACTTTAGAATGGGATGCTTTCCAAGCTGAATGTCCTTAAATTAATATTAAAGGAAGCAAATTAATTCTCTATTTTAGTAGACTTACCTGTTTCCTTATTCACATTTTGATTTTTAGGGGTAGTACTAACTTTTAAGTCAATTTCTATTATTTCTGGAGGATGCTAAGATGATGATTGTATTTTTAAATAAAAGCAGTCAAAAATAATTTTGAAACACTGTTTAGTTCCATCTCGAACTGTACAATGACTTCTCTTTTAACTCCTCAAAGGCAAGCCATAAGAGTTAACATCTATTTACAAGCATACCATAACTTCATGTGTAATGCTGAATTCCTCTGACTGGAGGAGAGTATGAGCTGTGGTTCTGAGAAGCTGGACTATTTTAAATTTGGAACTCTAGATTAAATTTTGCTAGTTACTATAGTTAACTCTTCAGCAGTAGCAGGAATTTTAATAATTCTATCTATGAGGAAGCAGGCCCTACAATCTGCTCTTAAACTCATTGGTTTATGTGGTGACTACTGACAACAGGACCTATTAAATTGGGTCAGATCTAGACAAGTTCACTGACTGATTCCTACACTTAGAAGTATCACTCTCAGAAGAGAATGAAAGCAGGTGATGAGCCCCTCTGTGTCTTAGGTTCCCTTCCAGTTGGTTATTTGTTTGGAGGACCAGAAGTTCTCATCAGGCTGGAGTCAAAATCGATCCAAGTCTCCCTAGTCACAAGCCATCCAGTGCTCTTCCCCCAGCACTCTGACACAGTACCTTTAGCATACTGCTCTCTTACTATGGCCTTGCTCTTTCCCTTCAACTATCCCCTTGCCATGTTCCTCTCCTCTTCCATATTTGTACGTTTTTCCTTTCCTCTAATACTACAGCGACCTCTTGGTCCCTGAGCCTCACAAACGCAATAACCTGAATGTACTAGAGAACTCCTTTCCTTTCATGTATGTATATCATATCTCTCCAGCTAGATGGTACCTAACCTTTTTGGGACAGGCTTTGGGACCCCTGAGAGTTCCAAGCGCAGGGTTGAATGAACATAAAGTAGGCCCTCAAGTACCTGTAGTGAGGATCATGTGACTGACACTTCACAGGAAAAAAATAGACCACGACAATGTCAGATTACACAGACACGTATTTGCAAAATGAATAGGCCAAATGTACTCTTTGATACCCTAAGAATATCAATTCTACATAAAACTCAGATGTTATCTCCAGTATATTCCTGTCTCCAGGGAAACTCCTATAGCCAATCTGGCTTGGATAGTTAGGATTCATAAACCAGGGCCTAGCCCAGTTACTGAAGACTAATAGAAACAAGGTAGTCATAAAATCTAGCAGGCTGTTATCATCATGCACAATATTACCCCATGTGTGCAGACAAAGTGAGAGAGTTACAATTCCATACTGCAACAGACCAATAAGTTCAGGAACACCTGGAAGGTCATAGGCAGTGTCCAGAAAAGAGAGCTGAAGAAGGAGCTCTATATTGTACCGAGAATGTTCCTTGCCACACATGGAATCTTTGGTGCTTCTCCTTCCATATACTCTATGTTGTTCCTAAGAATGCATTCTAGAAGCCTTTCCAGGAGTAGAAGAGACAGGTTCTAATAATGTCAATTAGCTAAGTCAACCCTTGGCCACCTATACTCTCTTCTGAAAAAAGACAAGTAAATGAAAAACAAACAAAACAATCCTCCAAACAAAAAAATGTCTATCTTTCCCCCAAGGAGCTCTCTTCTTGAGAGATTCCTACCCTATAGATGAAGAATGAGCTGAATCCCAAAAATGTCAGAGATTTTTCCAAAGCAGCCAATTTCCAGATTAGAGACCAAGTTGCAGAATATAAAATTATATGGCAACAGCACTACCTTTGCGGTTGTGAGGAAACACAACTAATATCTAAACAACTGGTAGAGAAACCTTGTTCTGTTACCTCTGCGTCCCTTTTCCTCTGATGATAGTTGGTCATATTAATTAGGGAGAAAATTCGCTCAGTTAAATATAAAGAAATAATTTTGTAAACTGTTTTGGCAGGAAGCATTGATAAGGTGGTTTTGTAAGGAAAGAAGGAATAGATTAATTCCTGGGTATAGGCCTGCCCCATCCCCACCTTGTGGAGCTAATTCCCCAGTCTGGGTGGTTATGGCACAAGGAGGCAAATGGAAGCCATTCAGTGTTCCTAAGGCATTTTGTTTGGCTTTGCCAGTCCCAGCCTAGTCTGGTCCGCTCCCCTTGCATGTGGACTGGAGAGAGGGACTCACCACAGGTTGAGCATTTTCAGGCAGCTACAGAGTATGTAAAGAGAAAAACACAGAAAGGAAGAGAGAGAAAGAGAGAGATATTAGTTCACAGAGGTGAGATGGAAGCGACTCCCTGTGAGCCATGCAAACATGCAGTTAGTGTCTGTGTTTAGTTTCTTCCTCTGTCAAGGTAGGGTGAGTAGGCCCAGGCCACTTGGTCCCCACATAGAAGTGGAGAGGGCAGGAGCCTGACAGAAGCATCAAAGTGTGCGCTGATCTCAGGGTTGAGGCAAAACAGAAAGAGCTGATGGGAGCCCCAGGATGGGCTTTTCTGGGCAACTTCCAGGAAGGCAGGAAGGGAAAGAACAAATGACTCTACCTGTAAGAATCCAATCAAGCACCAAGGGCAAGCCATTTTGGTTTCCACATGAAGTCTTACACTGTGCAAACTAACTATTGAGCTAATCCTCCTATTTTGAGGGTAAAAGAATTCCTTTTACAAGTCCAACATGCATGACCAAAGCAGCTAGTAGATATCTCTTCCTCTAAAAAGGGAGAATAGGTTTAAGAGACATTTATCTTATTAGAAGATGATAAGGGGTATGGCTTTGGATTAAAGTATAATTACCAGAGAAGGGCTGAAATTATATTCTTGTTAATTCTCAGGAGAAACAGGTTCACTTTTGTTAAGTGATAGCTAAAGTCTGGATAATCAAAAATTCCTATGTTCTTACTATAACAAAAATCAATCAAAAAGCTGCCTGTCCTTACTACCCTTCTATCCATATGTAAACAAGGACATGAGTACTACTGCTTCAGAAAATGGGAAGTCTCAGATGTTCATTTTGTCCACAGAACAAAACCTAAGACCAGGGGTCCTCAAACTTTTTAACTAGGAGGCCAGTTCACTGTCCCTCAGACTGTTGGAGGGCCGGACTGTGGGCCCTGGGATGAGTTGGCAGAACAGGCAGCAGCGGCAAAAATACCCAGTGGGTTGGATAAATGTCCTAGGCAGGCCTCATGTGGCCCGTGGGCCATAGTTTAAGGATGCCTGCCCAAGACCCTGTTATTTTCTTCCACTTTCATACAGAACAAGCTGAGTGAGGAACCCAAAATTAAAAGCTTGAAAGTGAAGGTTCACATAGTTTCCCAATACCTGAGTTAGTCTCAATATAGGCAACAGCCCCCTCTACTCCACAAGCAGGTAGTACGAATGAAAGGCATCATGGCTGCCTACAATTGAAGGGCTGCTGGGAAAGCCTCAAGCTTCTCCAGCTGTGACTTCTTCCCATGAAAATGATCAAGCAGGTGAACACATGGCTATGTTGTCCCTGCCTCTATATACATAGAAGACCAAGAAGAGTAACATATGGCTAGGTCCTGACTGTTCCCTGGACAAGATGGATTGGTAGCTCATGAAACCACTAGGATATTCAGTATACAAAATATTCTAAGCCCTGAGCTTTTGGATGACATTTAGCAAATGTGAGTGCTCTCCTCTGGTTTCCACATCTTTCAGAAGGTCCAAACATGGAGCCGATGGCAAAGAAGCACAGTCCTTTTTGCTAAAGGGAAAGACCTTAAACTCTCTTTTTACCTTTGAGAGTTTAGATAATACCAAACAAAGTACACCAGATTTAAATCTCTTTGTATGAATCGGCCCCTATCTTACACACAGAACACAAACATTACATTCACATACACAATTAGAGTACACATTTACCAAAATGAAACGAGACGAATGGGTTCAAAACATAACCTACATAGGGTGTATTATAAGAATAAAGCCCATTCGATCTTGATTTTCAAAGTATAATATTAAATCCAGAGCTAAACTTCTAGCCTTCAAAGTAAGTCACAAAAAAATACTGAGAGTAGGGTGGCTGTGGGAATAGGTACAGCTATCTTTCAAGCCTAAATCATGCTGAGTGTAGTGGTCCCAACCTTATCTACACATTAGAATTAATTGAACTTTTTTTTTTGAAATGGAGCCTCAAGCTATCCCCCTGGGTAGAGTGCCATGGCATCACAGCTTATAGCAATCTTCACCTCCTGGGCTCAAGCAGGTCTCCTGCCTCTGCCTCCCAAGAAGCTGGGACCACAGGCGCCCACCACAACGCCCGGCCATTTTTTGGTTGCAGCCATCATTGTTGTTTGGCGGGCCCGGGCTGGGGATTCGAACCCGCCACCTTAGGTGTACGTGGCTGGCCTCTTAGCCGATTGAGCCATAGGCGCCGAGCCTGAGATCGTATTCTTAATAGCCACCTTTTTTTTAAATAGCCACGTTATTTTAAACATTCATGAGTATGGGCTATCTGATATCATAGACTTGAACTACAAACATAGACTGGATATTTTCCTAGCAAATCATTCTACAGCAGATTGTAGTTTTCAGTATTTGTAATTTTAGTTGCCTGTTTTCAACTCTCAGTTCAAGCTGCTAAAATTCAATAATGTGTGCAAGGAGGACATGCCTTGTATCTTATTCTATGATAGGTGGTAAAGGCTATACTGAGACTGATGCTTCCAAAGCCCTCTGACTGATCCAGACAGGATAATTCGCCACTTGGTTATGTAAAGGCAATTAATCTCCAGCTTCATAGGCAGAGGAAAGAGAAAACTGAAAGTTGTCTTTCTAACCTTTTTCACTATTTATTTCGGGGTGGGGGGGGTTGTTGGTGTTGGTTTGTTTTTCATTTTATTTTTTTAAAGTCTAGTCAAGTGAAGCAGTGGGAGAAGGAACAAGGAAAACTGTAACTGGTTGTGGTCAGTTATTTATGGACACCACTATACTCAAGCCAGCAGCCCTTACACTGTTTATGACACTATATACCTCCCTGGCATGTGGCTTATATATAAAATCTCTGCCAGATTTCATTTTAAAGATTTTTTTAATCTTTTATATTTCTTATGTCAGTTAGCTATGACTGCTTTTGTATAATCAATACTTTATAAAAATAATAGAAATTTTATTTGTTTATGGATATTTTACAGGATATTTTTAAACAAGCTACTGAAGATCGATTAACAAGTGCAAAGGAATTGCCTTACTTTGAGGGTGATTTCTGGCCCAATGTTTTGGAAGAAAGCATTAAAGAACTGGAACAGGAGGAGGAAGAAAGAAAGCGAGAGGAAAACACCAGCAACGAAAGCACAGATGTAAGGACAACTTATACCTTAATTCTAATTGTATAATGCTAAAGTGAGCTTAAATGTTTTTTAATTCTAAAGCTCTCAGGTATGAAATAGCGCTTTAAATTGGGCAAAAAAATGTTAGCTTAGAAAAGGTACCGAGGGCTCAGTGCCCATAGCTCAGTGAGTAGGGTGCAGGCCACATACACCAAGTCTGGTGGGTTTGAGCCCGGTCCTGGCCTGCTAAACAATAATTACAACTGCAACCAAAAATAGCTGGGTGTTGTAGCAGGTTACAGGGAATCACTTGAGCCCAGGAGTTTGAGGTTGCTGTGAGCTGTGACACCACAGCACTCTACCAAGGGCAACATAGTGAGACTGTGCCTCAAAAAAGAAAAGGTATACCAGGATTCTATTTTAGTAGTTTTAAACCTTTTAGCATTGGACTCCCCTTTTAAAATGTTATCTCAGACTCTGAATAATGCAAACGGATAAAAGAAATCCTTAAAAACTGATAGAAAAATAACATACATAAAGCAGTAGATTATGAATATTATGGGCCTCATGGACCACATATCATCTCTGGCATAGTCTCCCCCCCTCCTTAAAAGAATAACAACTACTTTTTTATTCTTTTTTTTTTGAGACAAGAGTCTTAATTTTGTCACCATTGGTAGAGTGCCATTGCTTCATAGCTCACAGCAACCTCAGTCTCCTGGGCTTAAAACATCCTCTTGTCTCAGCCTCCCAAATAGCTAGAACTATAAGCGTGTGCCAAAACACCTGGCTAAATTTTCTATTTTTAGTGGAGATAGGGTCTCACTCTTACTTAGGCTGGTTTCAAACTCCCACGCTCAAGCAGTCCCCCCAAGTGAACCACTGTGCCCCACCTAACAACTATCCTTTTATTTTTTATTTTTATTTTGAGACAGAGTCTCACTTATATCAACTTCAGTAGAGTGGCATCACAGCTCTCAGCAACCTCTAACTCTTCGGCTTAAGTGATTCTCTTGCAGCCTCCCAGATAGCTGGGACTACAGGCGCCCACCACAATGCCTGCCTGTTGTTTGTTGTTGTTGTTGTTACAGTTGTTTGGCTGGCCCGGGCTGGGTTTGAAGCTGTCACCTTTGGTGTGTGTGGCTGGCACCATAACCACTGTGGTACCGTCACCAAGCCCAACTATCCTTTTTAAATATAAAAACTGTTCTTAGTTGTCCAAAACCAGCCCATCTTCCCATACAGAACCTGGCTTAGTCATTTCTCCATAGCATATCTAGAATTAGCGCCATTGAATTGGACTTATTAGTGCCACTTTAAAATAGTCTGTCTACAAATTCTTTAAACCCTTGTTTAAATTTATTGATGGGATAGTTTCCAGAATAGGATGTGGGTTTGGGGAGGGAGGTTTTAGAGGGCTTGTAAAATTCTAAAATATGAGTAGAAAGAGATAAAGCCAACATCTTTTAGCTCCACACTTCTCTACACTCTTAACTATTCCCCTCTGCTACCCACTCCTTGTTCCTTATTCCCAAATCTCTGGGGACTGCCCCATCAGCAAGGACTACAAACTCCACAGCAGGCTGTCATTGTCTTAACAGAAAGTCTTCACTGTGAGAAAATTAAGTCAAATATGTTATAAATAAGAATTTGAAAAGGAGAGATGCTACATGAAGTGAGCAGGTAGTGAAAGAAGATAATGTACATAGGATTTATGATTGAAAGCCGGACATGGTCATGCCAGTAATCCTAGCATTCTGACAGGTTGAGACAGGTAGATTGCTCAAGCCCAGGAGTTCATGATCAGCCTGAGCAAAAGCAAGACCCTACCTGTACTAAAAGGAGAAAAACTAGCTGGGTGTTGTGGGCGCCTATAGTCCCAGCTACTTAGGTAGCTGAGGCAACAGGATTGTTCAAGCCCAAGAGTTTGAGATTGCTGTGATCTGTGATGATGTCTCCACATTCTACGCAGGGTGACAGGGTGAGACTCTATTTTCCAGTGTTATTTCCAAGTCTCTTCTTTTTTTTTTTTTGAGACAGAGCCTCAAGCTATCCCCCTGGGTAGAGTGCTGTGGCATTACAGCTCATAGCAACCTCCAACTCCTGGGCTCAAGCGAGTCTCCTGCCTCAGCCTCCCAAGTAGCTGGGACCACAGGTACCCGCCACAACACCTGGCTATTTTTTGGTTGCAGCCGTCATTGTTGTTTTGGCGGGCCCGGGCTGGATTCAAACTTGCCACCTTAGGTATATGTGGCTGGCGCCTTAACCACTTTAGCCACAGGCACCTAGCCTCCAAGTCACTTCTTAACCAAAACTTAATACTTTATTTCCTTTGTGCTACCTTGCAGGTGACAAAGGGAGACAGCAAGAATGCTAAAAAGAAGAATAATAAGAAAACCAGCAAAAATAAGAGCAGTCTAAGTAGAGGCAATAAGAAGAAGCCTGGTATGCCCAATGTGTCCAATGACCTGTCACAGAAACTGTATGCCACCATGGAGAAACATAAAGAGGTAAGATGCACCAGAAGTTGGGAAACAAGGTAGCATTTCTGAAAAACTGCCTACCAAAGTTGGCATTTATGATGTGAGCACCAGATTGTTTGAGATTCAGAAAGAAGAAATCATTTGAGGGGTAATTAGGAAAAAAAGAGGTAATTAGAAGTTGGTGGTAGAGTAAAGAACTGCTCGGTTTCCTTCAGCTGTTTAGCTATGTTAGCAATGTAGGTGGTAGCAGGGGTCCTCAAGCTTTTTAAACAGGGGGCCAGTCTGACCCTCCCTCAGACTGTGGGCCCCAAGACGAGTCAGCTGCTAAGCAGGACAGGCAGCGGCAGCAGAATCACTCGGTGGGCGGAAGTTTGAGGACGCCTGCGTTAGGGGCTATGTACAGTGTAGTCTTAGCACTTCAAGAGGCCAAGGTGGGAGGATTGCTTGAGACTGGGAGATCAAGGCTACAATAAGCTGTGATTGCCACTGCAATCCGGCTTGAGTGACAGGGTGAGATGCTGTCTCTAAAAACTTAATAAAAGTATAAGCATACTTTAACCCTGTAACTTTTGTCCATTTTTTCAGGAGAATGGCTTTTTTGATGTTTTTGTTGTCTTGTTATTTAGTCAAGCTTCTTCCACTGGCCATTTTAATTTGTCATAATGGTACTTTGGAAAAAGAAATGAATAAAAAATGTTGATGGAAGCTAGGCTCCCATAGCACAGTGGTGACGGGTATTGTGTCAGGCACCTGTAGTCCCAGCTACTTGGGAGCCTGAGGCAAGAGAATCCCTTAAACTAAGAGTTTGAGGTTGCTGTGAGCTGTGACGCCACAGCCCTCTACCAGGGGCAACGTAGTGAGACTTTCTCAAAAAAAAAAAAATGTTGACGGTGATTGCAAAATAGTCAGATTTTCACATTTGCATTTACAACCCCTTCTAAGTTAAAACATTGAATTTTCCATTAATTATGTTGTTGAGAAAACAACTGCAAGTGGTGGTTTTTTTTTTCCCTTCAACATTGTAATTGGTAGGCGGCACCTGTGGCTCAAAGGAGTAGGACACTGGCCCCGTATGCTAGAGGTGGCGGGTTCAAACCCAGCCCTGGCCAAAAACTGCAAAAAAAAAAAATTTTTTTTTGGTAAGATAAGGAAAACCGGAAGACTTATTGTGTAATTCAGGTTCTTAGGAATATAACATATAATCAGGCTCTTACAGAAAGCAGCAGTTATGTGGAGAGGGAACTGAAGGCTTGATATTAGGTGTAGAATTAGAATCAAATTTGTTTAAGCAGTGTCTTCTGAAGAGAAATAGTTATACCTATCTTTTTTAAGGAGGTTTTTTTTTTTTTTTTTTTTTTTTTTTAATTTTTGTACTAGACCGCCATAGGCAGAATAAAACCAAAGTATATTTTACTGTACAAACACAACCCAACCCGGCGCGTTATTT
>CAUYQV010079601.1:0-21555 GCA_963574575.1 Galagoides demidoff
AGGAAATGGGGTAAGATAATTTTAAGAGGTGGTAAATAGTCTCAGGGGAGTTGAAGCAGACTTTATTAACATAAGTTATGGGAATGTGAGGGGCAAAACTTCTGTGAACAAAGGTTCACACAGACACACACACACACACACCCCTTTGATGAGGTGCATGAATGGTCTCAGATCTCATAGCTCTCTCAAAAAAAAAATTTCTTAAAATTTTTACTTACAGGGCGATGCCTGTGGCTCAGTGAGTAGGGCATTGGCCCCATATACCAATGGTGGTGGGTTCAAACCCGGCCCCAGCCAAACTGCAACAAAAAAATAGCCAGACATTGTGGCAGGCACCTATAGTCCCAGCTACTCGGGAGACTGAGGCAAGAGAATTGCCTAAGCCCAAGAGCTGGAGGTTGGAGGTTGCTGTGAGCTGTGATGCCATAGCACTCTACCAAGGGCGACAAAGTGAGACTCTGTCTCTAAAAAAAAAAAAAAATATATATATATAGTTTTTTAGAGATGGGGGTCTTGCTCTATCATCCAGGCTGGAATGCAATGGCATCATCCTAGTCCCGCTTCAGCCTCCTGAGCAGCTGGGATTACTGGCAAGAGCCAGCATGCCCAGCAATGTCATCTTAGTATGAACAAAGACACACAGGTGACTACTCAAAGCTGCCCTCAGAAGAATAGATGAAGAGTCTGAGTGTGGGGATTTTTTTTTTTAAGAGATAAAGTCTCACTTTGTCACCCTTGGTAGAGTGCCATGGCATCACAGCTCACAGCAACCTCCAGCTCTTGGGCTTAGCCGATTCTCTTGCCTCAGCCTCCCGAGTAGCTGGGACTACAGGTGCTCACCACAACGCCCAGCTATTTTCTTGTTGCAGTTTGGCCGGGGCAGGTTTAAACCCTCCACCCTCAGGATATGGGGCCAGTGCCCTGCTCACTGAGCCACAGGAGCACCCCCGTGTGGGGATGGTTTTTAATCTTTTCTCTTCCATAGTAGGCAGTTGATCTTTCCTGGTTATTTGATAAGATTCCTAGGGAGGGAATCTTAAAACAATTGCATTTCTTTTGGAAAGAAATTTCCCTAGTCAGACAAGGAGATTCCAGAAAGACTCCCTCCTTGTACCTGGAGGGGGGTGCATAAATAAGAGGAGGCTGAAGGTTGGTTGGTTCTGAGGCAGCTTCCAAGGCCATCTGTTTTCTTTTAATTCAAAGAGCTCATCATGCCAAGGCACTATGCTTTGGGGTATCATTTTCCGCGTCCCCGCAGTGGTGTGGGGCCTGTCTTCAGAGCATGTGCCAGGTAGGAGACCCTCAGGCAGGACAGTTAAACCTCAGGTAAGGGTCAGAGATGACTTCCTGAACTGGGGTTCAAGTGGGATTCGCCAAAGAGTTTCGCCAAGAACACCTGGGCCTGGTGGCTCACACCTGTATTCCCAGTACTCTGGGAGGCCGAGGGGGGTGGATTTCTTGAGCTCAGGAGTTTGAGACCATCCTGAGCAAGAGCAAGACACTGCCTCTACTAAAAATAGAAAAATTAGCAGGCCTTGTGATGGGTGCCTGTAGTCCTAGCTACTTGGGAGGCTGAGGCAAGAGGGTTTCTTGAGCCCAGGAGTTTGAGGGTGCTGTGAGCTATGACGAAGCCATAGCACTCTGCTCAGAGTGACATAGTGAGACTATGCCTAAAAAAAACTCACAAGAGAGGTGCCCCAGGTCTCCACCTTGCTTCCAAACACACTCTTGAGGACATCCTTAGGCAATAAGCTCCTAGTTCTTCTCCTCGCTTCCTTTTTCCAAATGGCAGATGAACCCCAGTAGCCTGCTGGCCCACACTGGGTCCACACCACACTGTGAGAGCACCTAACGGGGGCTCCTTTCCAGAGGGCATTACCCAGGCCTCTGGTTAATTTTTCAGCAGCCACTAGCCTCGCTAATGGCCCCGGGAAATGGACTGGCTCCATCCCCGCCTAAGTGCTTGGCCTCCCCACCCCTGCCTGACATGGGCAGGAAGCCCAGCTCTGCCCTGTGGCCCATGGTCCAGCTCTCCACACTGCCCCAGCTCCCATTTGCCCTCTGCCAAGGACACGGGACTTGGCGTCTTATTTTACCCATAATTGCACAGGGGCTCTGTGTGAACGCCTAGGGCAGTGAAAAGTTATATCTCCTTTCACTTGGGATCGGGGTGAATTCCCAAAAATCTGCCACTGGACAGAATCTTGGTGCTCAGAGGGTGGCAGTAGGAGGAACCTGCCTGTGGGCCCAAGAGTCTACCCTGCCATGAAGATTCTCTATCCCCAATCGGGTCAGGCCTTTCCTCTCCCCACCTCCTGCAATAATGGGTGTCATTCTGCCTGGCCTGTCCCTGAGTCACAGCTGAAGATATATGGGTCTCTGAGGCCCCCATACTGTGTCCGCCCCCCAAAGAGCCCTCTTGCTCTTTAGGGTGAAATCATCATAACGCAAGCCTTCAGCTCCGTCTACCCAGAAATGTATCTCCTCTCAAAGGGCACATGCCCACCCCACCCCAGACCTACCACCATGCTTTCTGTCTTCAAAGGCTCCCAGTAAAAGAGCCCTCCCTCCAGCCTCTGGTCTGGCCACCACGTTGATGTCTTTGATTCTGATGACTACTTGAGATAAGCTCTCTCCAGTGGGATCACTGATGAACCTGCTTGCTTTGGAGACAGAACAGGATCTTGATTGTCCATAGCACAATTCAGCCCAGCTATGACCCTGAGCAAAATACCCTCAAAGCTTAGCATTAACCCACATCTAGCACTTAGCTCACAAAGCACCTCGGTGCTCCACTCCACCGTGTCTGACTCCACTTGACTGAAGAGGGGAGTGGGGAAAAAGGGAAGGAGGAAGGTTCTAGTTCAACTCCCAGGAATTCTTGGCCCCTTCATATAAGAGCATTCAGGCCAGTGCTCTCCAGGCCCAATGGGGACCTCCCTTCTCAATCTAAGGTGCTTCTAATCTCCTTCTTAGCCCAACATTAACTTCCTTCCTAGATGACTGTCTAAGAGAACATCATTCTGTGAAACAAGAAAACCCCATTCTCAACCAGCCACAGAGTATGGTCTGGCCTTGGACAAGGCTGACTTAAGAAAAGAACAACAGGGGCCGGGTGTGGTGGCTCACGCCTGTAATCCCAGCACTTGGGTAAGCCAAGGTGGGTGGATTGCCTGAGCTCACGGGGTTCAACCAGCCTGAGCCAGAGTAAGACCTCCTCTCTAAAGATAGCTAGGTGGCTAAGGCACTAGCCACGTACACCTAAGGTGGTGGGTTCGAATCCAGCCGGGACCCGCCAAACAACAAAGATGGCTGCAACCAAAAAATAGCCAGAGGTTGTGACGGGCACCTGTGGTCCCAGCTACTTGGGAGGTGGAGGCAGGAGACTCGCTTAAGTCCAGGAGTTGGAGGTTGCTGTGAGCTGTAATGCCACGGCACTCTACCCAGTGGGACAGCTTAAGGCTCTGTCTCAAAAAAAATAAAAATAGCCAGATGTTGTGGCGGGTGCCTCCTCTCAGCCACAGGGGAGGCTGAGGCTAGAGAATCTCTTGAGCCCAGGAGTCTGAGGTTTCTGTGAGCTATGAGGCTACAGCACTCTACTGAGGGCAACAAAGTGAGATTCTGATTCTGTCTCAAAAAAAAGAAAAGAGCAACAAAGACCTTCCTGCCCCCTGTAACTGAAATAGACTTTAAGTACCTTAAAGATGAGATTTCCTGCTTTCAGAAACACACTTACCAAGCCAGGTTCCAGGGCTGGGAATGGACAGGTGCCCCAGTGCACTATGTTAAGGAGCCTGGGCCCACTGCAGGGGTGGAGGGTATCGGAGAGGTCCAGAGCTCTAGGTGACTCCATGCCCAACTGAATACATGCACAGTGGGCACATTATTACTGATCAGGTGGCAAAGCATTGTAGGCAGTGTCATGGTGGAGGCAGCATGGAATCAGAGCAGCCTTAGGTGGGATTCCAGTTCTCCCAGCACTGGCTGGATAATAGGGAAATACACCACATGCCTCCAAACCATCCTTTTGTTTTCTTTTGTGTGTATGTGTGTGTTTGCGGGGAGAGGGGGGGCTTACGACAGAGTCTGGCTCTGTTGCCCAGGCTAGAGTGCAGTGGAATGATCATAGCTCATGGTAACCTCAAAGTCCTGGCCTCAAGCCATCCTCCCACCTCAGCCTCCTAAGTAGCTGAGAATACAGGCATGCACTGCCACACTCAGATAATTTTTATTTTTATTTATTCATTTATTTATCATTATTATTATTTTTGGTGACAGAGGCTCAAGCTGTCCCCCTCATTCTCCCCTGGATAGAATGCCATGGGATCACAGCTCACAGAAACCTCCAGCTCCCGGGTTTAAGCAATTCTCTTGCCTCAGCCTCCCAAGTAGCTGAGATTACAGGTGCCCGCCACAATGCCTGGCCATTTTTTGGTTGTAGTTGTCATTGTTGTTTGACAGACCTGGACTGGAGTTGAACCTGCCAGCTTTGATGTATGTGGCTGGTACCCTAGCTGCTTGAGCTACAGGTACCAACACAATTTTTTTTTTATTTTTAAGAAACTGTTTTACCCAAGCTTATTTCGAACTCATAACCTCAGATGATCTTCTTATCTCAGCCTCTCAGAGTGCTAAAATCTTAGGTATGACCCAACCACACCCAGCTTCAACCTGTCCCTTACTGTGGAATGAAGACATTGTCCCCAAATGGTCTATCCAAAGCCTGTGCATGGAATCTTTCTCTCTAATGACCCCCTGGCACCCATGTACCTGGAGTGTTTCTCTCTGGTGGCTCCTTGGCATCCATGTGCCTGGAATCCTTCTCTCTGGTGGCCCCTTGGCACACATGTATCCAGAGTGTTTCTCTCTGGTGGCCCCTTGGCACCCATGTGCCCAGAGTGTTTCTCTCTGGTGGCCCCTTGGCACCCATGTGCCTGGAGTGTTTCTCTCTGGTGGCCCCATGTGCCCATGTGCCTGGAGTGTTTCTCTCTGGTGGCTCCTTGGCATCCATGTGCCTGGAATCTTTCTCTCTGGTGGCCCCTTGGCACCCATGTGCCTGGAGTGTTTCTCTCTCGTGGCCCCTTGGCACCCATGTGCCTGGAATCTTTCTCTCTGGTGGCCCAGTGATGCCCAGGTGCCTTCTTGCACAGCGGGATCTAGTAGGAACACCATAGTTGCTTGCTGTCTCCCGCTGAGGCCTGCTGAGAAGAGACTGTGTTGGAGGGAAGGAAGTGGGCCTCTCCCTGTGAAGTCTTCTAAGGCTTAAGGCAAAGTCAGAAGTAAAAAAAGGTAGACAGGGGAGACTCCATCCCCAACCAGCTGCAATCCCAGGACCCAGCCTAAGGTCAGCTATATTTACATACTATTTGCATCAGTCTGCGTATGTAAGTACTGTTGTGCTAGTGTGTCTTCTAGTCAATTATTGAACTCAGGCAGGAAGGGGCACCAGCAAAGATGTGGCTTCCTGGGCTTCATAACACCAAGGCACCCAAAGCCTCTCCTCACCCCTAGGAGAAAACGGCTCCCGTGGGGTTGCCCCATGCTTTCCCTGAAGCTACTCCTGGGCTACTGCCCACTGCCTTTGGTAGCTCCCATCAGAAGTTCCAGTTAACTAGGAAAGGTGTGAGGCCTGGCACCCCTAGCCTTGCCCACTCAGAAGCCTCAATTAAACCAGATTAGGATCTTCTCTTTGATAGCATGAGTAATATTCAACAATAACATATGTATTTCAAAAGAACTAGAGAAGAAGAATTATAATGTTCTTAACACAAAGAAAAGGTAAATGTTTGGCTCGGCTCCTGTGGCTCAATCAGCTAGGGCACCAGCCACGTACACCTAAGGTGGCAGGTTCAAATCCCCAGCCTGGGCCCGCCAAACAACAATGATAGCTGCAACCAAAAAATGGCCGGGCATTGTGGCGGGCACCTGTGGTCCCAGCTACTTGGGAGGCTGAGTCAGGAGACTCGCTTGAGCCCAGGAGTTGGAGGTTGCTATGAGCTGTGATGCCATGGCACTCTACCCAGGGGGATAGCTTGAGGCTCCGTCTCAAAAAAAAAAAAAAAAAGAAAAGGTAAATGTTTGAGGTTACAGTGATCTCGATCACCCTGATTAGATCATTGTACAGTGTATACATATATCAAAATATCCTATGTACCTCCAAAATACGTACAACTATGTTATATCAATTAAAATTTTAATATTAAAAAGAAATCTTCCTCATGTTTCAACCTGAATTCATCCATACATCAGACGTGAGTGATTCCTCAGACTATTTGGGATGAAGGCTCAAGGAGGGCAAGGGACTGGGCTGAGCTGGTGTTCCCAGAAATCAGAGTAGCCATGTTGGCCCAGAGCAGAAGGGAGAGGGAGGGGTACCTTTGTAGAAGGATGAAGGTCTCTGGGGCTGCAGGGAAGAGTGTGAAACTGAATAAGAGAGCTGAGGGGAGACCGGGCCTTGCAACCACCCAAACCAAGCCCTCCAACAGAGCTGAGGCTGAGGGACAAATGCGCCTGGCATTCTCCTTCCATCACTCCAAGGTTCTGGAATCCAGAGAATTGACTGAGGTGGCGAAGGACAAGGAGCCAAGGTAAGGGGAGCCAGGCAGTTCAAGGTGTTCAAGGCCTGCATTGTACCATTAGTACTTGGCTTACTCTGCCTGGTGTCACCATTCCCATTTTACAGATAAGAAAACTGAGGCTCAAGATTAAACTTAGATCTTGTAAATTCAAAAGCCTTGTTCTTTCTAAGTGTCAAAGCCATTAGGTGGGTTGTGGGTCTTGTAGTCACTTCCCTTCCTGGTCTTGGCAGGCAAGAGATAGGACCTTGGGTAAATTGTCCTGTCTGCAGACTTTTCAGCCCATCCAGAGGCCCACTGTGGGCAGTCATTTTGGGGGTTTTTTGTTTGTTTGTTTTGTTTGTAGAGACAGAATCTCACTTTATTGCCCTCAGTAGAGTGCTGTAGCATCACAGCTCACAGCAACCTCCAACTCCTGGGCTTAAGCGATTCTCCTGCCTCAGCCTCCCAAGTAGCTGGGACTATAGGCACCCACCACAATGCCTGGCTATTTTTTGGTTGCAGTTTGAACCCGCCACCCTCGGTATGTGGGGCCGGTGCCCTACCCACTGAGCCACAGGCGCTGCCCTTGGCAGTCATTTTGAATTCTTTGATTAAATGTGCAGCCATTGGGCCTGGGCAACAGGCTTCCAACATACAAGAAGGCTTCCCCACTTATTGTGCCCCCTAAGTAGACTTCACAGCACAGCCCAGAGATTCTGCAGTCCAGTTGCCCATTAAGCCCATCCCAGTCTGGCATCTTCCTTTTTTGATCCACCCTCCCATGGCCACCAGGGAGAGGCTCTCCTGAAATGAATAAGGGCCAACAGACAACAGAGATGCCCACGTAGGGGTGGCACCAAAACAGACCTGTGGGTTTGAATCCTGGCTCTGCCACTTTCTGAGCTATATCACAGCAGGCAGATGGATGTAAACTCGTGCCTCGGTTTCTCTATTTAAAAATGGGGAAAATGTACCATGACGATTACATGAGTTGATGTAGTCAAAATGCTTCGGATAGCACCTGTTTAGGACGGTATCTGGTATGTAGCAAACCATCAAAAAATTGTTAGCTATTACTATCAGACACACAGGCCCGCCTCTTAAAATCTGCCTGGGGGTTCGGCGCCTGTAGCTCAATCGGCTAAGGCTAAGGCGCCAGCCATGTACACCTAACATGGCCGGTTCGAATCCCCAGCCCGGGCCCACCAAACAACAATGATGGCTGCAACCAAAAAATGGCCGGGCGTTGTGGCGGGTGCCTGTGGTCCCAGCTACTTGGGAGGCGGAGGCAGAAGACTCGCTTGAGCCCAGGAGTTGGAGGTTGCTATGAGCTGTGATGCCATGGCACTCTACGCAGGGGGATAGTTTGAGGCTCCGTCTCAAAAAAAAAAAAAAAAATTAACATAATACATCAGTTTGTATCTCCAGTTCCTATGTCTTTTACTGTTAAAATGTTTGTGCCTTTTTTTTTTTTTTTGGTGACAGAGCCTAAAGCTGTCACCCTGTGTAGAGTGCCCAGGTATCACAGCTCACAGCAAGCTCCAACTTCTGGGCTTAAGTGATTCTCCTGCCTCCACCTCCCAAGTAGCTGGACTACAGGTGCCCGCCACAAAGCCTGGTTATTTTTTGGTTGCAGCCGTCATTGTTGTTTGGCAGGCCCAGGCTGGATTGGAACCCACCAGCTCAGGTGTATGTGGCTAGTGCCTCAGCTGCTTGAGTCACAGGCGCTGAGCCACTGTGCCTCTTTTCTGATAGCTTATACAGATTAGGAAGATCATCTATAATCTTTCCCAAGCACTTGGCTCTTCCTAATATGGATGAATATAATGTTAAAGCAAGTTTATATTATCTGAATGTGGGAAAAATATAATTTACAAAAATAGAAGTTGCCACATTTAAGAAATACACACACTGCATAAAATTATGCAATGTGTATCTATTAAAAATGAACTTTAATTCACTTACAAAATTTATTATCCTGCCTCTCTACTTGTCTGTACCATTGTCTAGCTATTCTTGAACCTTAAAACTATAAAACAAAAACTAAAAAAACTACTCAGACAAATTCACTAATATGTTCAATGATAAATGTTAGACACTAAATGTGGAAAGGCTGGAAAATTTACAATGAACAAAGAAATGAACGAATGTTTGCTAATTATTTCTGCATGGTAAGGATAAGTGTGATTATTTAATAGACACACAGAAATATGCATGCGACCAAAAAGAAAAAATATAATAACCACCTTAGTTGGTTATTATAATTATGTTATAATAATTAACTAATGTTGTTGTTATAATAATTAACTAATAACCACTTTAGTTGGTTATTAAATGAGAACCAAATAAGAACATTTCCATTATCACAGAAAGTTTTCTTGAAGCACCTCACTATATTACATATACTGTATCCCAGGACTAGGTTTCCTTATGGGTATGTTTAATCTCTGTCCATGAGATAATAATTTCATTGACCAGGCAATTAGAGACATATGAAATGGTAAACCTAAGGATGGTTAATAAGAAGAGAGACCACTAAATATTATCAGAATTCAAAGAAATGAAGAAATAAGGGGATAAATATTTACTTATTTACTTAACTCACTGAGGGATATCCATATAATGTACTAGGTACTGCAAGGTCCTGGGTTGAGCAAGGTTTAGGGGTACCACAGTTCATCAGACGTAAACCTATCATTAGTCACCCTCCACACCCACCCCAAGTCTGTCCTTAATTAGACTGTGTGATACTGGGATCTCAGTCCTAAAATGGTGTGATCCAAAGAGAAGAGGTAAAAAGAAAGGCACCAAAGAGTAAAGGAAGCAGTGGGGAAAATGACACAAAGTGGACAGCATGAGCTGGCTACGTTCCTAGAACACAAAGCAAACCAAATGGTGATTTTTTTATTGAGGAAACAATTCATTCGACATGTATTTATTGAGTGCCTGCTGTCTATCAGGCACTGTCTAGTGCTGGGAACACAGTGGTATTCACAATAGAAATCCTGTCAAGGATCCAGCCTTCTAAAGGGGAAGCAGGTGATTAACAAAACAAATAAAAAGCTGTATTTTATGTCAGGTGATGAATACTACTATAGAGTAAATAAAGCAGGAAAGGGGATAGGCAGTTTCAGGACGTTGGTATTTTAAATTAGGTGGTCAGAGAAGGCTCGATGAGAAGGTGAGGGGCTGAGGGAAGAGCATATAGGTGGTGAAACAGGAGTACAGGAGAGCAGGTTGTAGAAGTAGGGAAAGGCAAGACCATTATTCTAAAGCGATTTCTAGGTCTCAGAATCTGCAGACTTAAGGTTTTAATCATAGCATCATCATCTCAGAATTGAAAGAACTTTACAAGTTAGTACAACTTCCCATTAGATTATTAAACCTTTATCATTCCCCCCCCGGTGACTATCTTATCCTGTCCTGGCTTGAACAATTTTGGTGGCTATATCTATCTCCATATACCAAGATTAGGCCTGAACTTGAGCAGAAATCTGTTTGCTAGGCTTGTTGCCTGTAGCACAGTGGTTATGGCACCAGCCATATGCACCGAGGCTAGTGGGTTTGAGGCCCAGCCTGGGCCAGCTAAACAACAATGACAACTCCAACAAGAAAATAGCCAGGCAGTGTGGTGGGCACCTATAGTATCAGCTACTTGGGAGGCTGAAGCAAGAGAATCACTTAAGCCCAAGAGTTAGAGGTTACTGTGAGCTGTGATGCTACAGCACTCTACCAAGGTATACAAAGACTCTGTCTCAAAAAACCAAACCAAACCAAACCAAACCAAAACAAAAACACGATGGCTCAATTCAACACAGTAATCCAGGTATAGAGGGGCAAAGCCAGAGTATTGCCTCCACACATGCTAAATAACTTTGGGCAACTAACCAAACTGAGGCTTCAGTTTCCTATCTATATGATGGTGATGGTCACATTTGATTGTTCTTATGATAATCAAGTAAGAAAATGCATGCAAAAAGCTTTATAAACTCACAGCTAACTGTGGTAGCTAACATACTGCCTGTCACAACCATTTACATAGGTCTTATTTAGACTTCAAAACAATGCTATGGGCTGGGTTCCTGTAGCATAGTGGTTACAGCTCCAGCCACATAACACCAAAGTTGGCAGGTTCAAACCCAGCCCGGGCCAGCTAACCAACAATGACAACTGCAACAAAAAATATCTGGGTGTTGTGGCAGTTGCTTGTAGTTCTAGCTACTTGGGAGACTGAGGCAAGAGAATTGCTTAAGCCCAAGAGTTTGAGGTTGCTGTGAGCTGGGATGCCACAGCTCTCTACCCAGGGCAACATAGTGAGACTGTCTCCAAAACAAAACAAAACAAAACAAAACAAAACAAAACGCTATGATGGAGACCTGAATCGAAATCCTGCCTCTATCACTGACTTGGAGGACCTTGAGCAAGTTACTTGGCATTTCTGTGACTATTTCCTCACCTATAAATGGGTGTAATACTTCCATATAGCTTACATAGCAGACAGGTATTACAAGTTAAATAATTCATAGGGTTACTGTGAGGATTATGTGAGTTAATACAAATAAAATTCTTAGAATTGTGCCTGGTATATAAATATCCTATAAATATTAGCTATTATGAGTAGTAGTAGTAATTATCCCATTTTCACAGGTGAGGAAAATGAGATATATAACTTGTGTAAATTCTCAAAGTTTAAAGTGGCAGAGCCAGAACCCAAACTTCATTGTTGGTGTTCCCAGCTTCTATACTGTTTTCAAGAGTTAAAAAAAAAAAAAAAAAAAGAAAGAAATTAGTATTTGGCCTTTAACTCTATCCTCAAGCCACAAAAATTAAGAACATTTACGAATGAAACACAAACACAAGAAGGAAATGATCTGTTGTTTCACATCCTTAGAAATGTTAGCTAGAAGACTAACTGGTATCTATAGAAGGGTGGGAACAGTCACAACATTCTGGGGGGAGAAAAGGAAATAGTCCTAATTGGAAATCATTTCCTTTCCATGAATAAGACTTTTTTTTGACACTGTCTCACTTTGTCACCCTCAATAGAGTGCCGTACAGTTATAGCTCACAACAACCTCAAACTCTTGGGCTCAAGCAATTCTCTTGCCTCAGCCTCCCAAGTAGCTGAGACTACAGGTACTTGCCACAACACCCGGCTATTTTTTAGAGAGGAGGTCTGGATTTGGCTCTGGCTGGTCTCCAACCTGTGAGCTCAGACAGTCCACATACCTCAGCCTCCCAAAGTGTTAGGATTAAAGAGAGACCCAGTCTCTTAAAAAACAGCTGGAGCCACCATGCCAGGCACCATGAATTAACTTTTGATAACTGAATTGGTGCTTTCAAACTCATTTTTGTTGTAAAAGCTATTTAATAATTCCCAAAGAGTTAATCTCCCAGAGCAATTCACATCATTAGCAGAGAGAAAAACACAAATACAAAATAAACATCACAATCACTTAAAAAAGCAGGAATGTGTAAATATAATTAGAAGAGGTACAAACATATGTTAGAGGAGTTAACTGTGACTACTGAAAAGAGGTGAATAGAGATCTCTCCTCATTATAAATGATAATCAACCATTAAAAAAAAAGCCTAAATTTCAAAAAGAAGTAGAGGTGATTCTATGTATAATATTCAAAGGATCGTGTTGTCAAAATCAGTTTATAAGCCACACTGAAAACTCAGCCTCATTATTTCAGTCACATGCTACTACTGATAGTGGTAGTACCTACCAGGGAACACAATAACCGTTCAAAAAATATTTATTACTACTAACCATTGTTCTAGGAGATAGGGGTAGGTGGTGAACGAGACCCTACTTTCGTACAGCTTACATTGCAGATAGGTATTACAAATAAGAAACTGTGGCTCAGTCTCTAAAGGTCTGTCAGACTCTAAAACCTACACTGTATCTTTCAACCAAGGTCACTTTTCAATGAAGAGATACAGAGACTTCCTAAAAGAAAGGAAAAAAACTGTATTAAAATTGTAGTACTCAAGTCACATTTAACTTCTGCAATTACAAAATATACAAGATACAACCTATAAGATAACAAACGTTACTGGTATGTATTGAGTATTACAATTTTAATACAGTTTTCTTCCTTTCTTAAATTGTGTATCCATCTTTGGCCCCCTCTACAGTTCACTATGACAATTACAGTGCTTGGTAAATAGAAGACATTCACTAAATGGTTTCAATGATTATTATGGCAGGTAGAGGCCTCAACTCTGTGGTGTTCTAACCCTTCCTACATATCTTGTGCTCTGGTTCAGAATTCCTAAATCCCCCCCTCTGTGTGATATGTAATGGTAGAGAAACAAAAATGTTATTTCTTCTGTGTTTACCACCCTTTGTGCTGTTCCCATATCCTTATGACAGTCTGCAGGAGTTCATGAATGGCTGCTATGGAAAATTACTCATGTCACCAACTGAGTAAGAGAGACAATCTGGAGAAGGAGCAGATGAAATGATATTCAATTATCAAATGTACAAGATTTGGGGCTCCTGCCAAAACCTTCATCGAGAACTAAGTGAAAAACCGAAAACACATAACTTTTAAGCTTTTAAGCCAGCAAAATGTTCTTACATCCAATCCAGAAAGATGGTTATATAAATGTAATAAAAGAGATTATCTCTTCCTAAATTCTGCTTTTGATATTTCACCATACTGTCAGGTTCATTTCTGTGCGGTTCTACCCCAGTTCACTTTTCTATCAACTTGACAAGTCCCCCAATTTGCAAGGAAGGTTAAGTATGTGTTATTGTATTGAAGCAATTTTTTGTTACAGCCTCTTAATGTTCTGGTCATGGGTCATGTTCATTTATTACCTATATCTTAAGTACCACACACTCTCTTTCCTCTCCCTCAGTCTACATAACACATGCTTAAAAAGGGATAAGGAAGAGGACTAAAGCTAAGGCTAATGGGATATTTAATAATGAAAAAGCTACATTCACTTAAATATTATCAAAAGACAAGAAAGACTGTTGGTACCTGTGGCTCAAGGAGTAGGGGCCGGTCCCATATATGGGAGGTGGTGGGTTCAAACCCGGCCCCAGCCATAAACAAACAAACAAAAAGAAAAGAAAGACATCTCCCTTTACTTAGAATCAATTACAAATTAATCATAGAGAACAGAAATGACTATGTAAGATAAAGATATAACTCTGTCCTTTAAAGCGTAGAGAGAACTGAAAGACAAGTGAAAGAGATCAGCAAAAGTGGGAGATAAACATACTTATCAACTTGGTAAATTAAAACATCATATAAGCTGCAAGGAAACAAGTCTAAGTTGACAACTCAGTTTTTGTGAATTAGAGTCTGTTTAGGAACTTGAATTTACCAGGAAAGAACAAGAAAGGGGATCTTATTCCAGGACATCCCACCAAAAAGCAAACAAAAAGGTGCTAGCCACCCACCGCCAATATGCAGGAGACTGCATGTCACCACGGTCATCCCGTCACTAAAAAAACTTCAAAACGTTTTCATTTTTCCCTCCAAATAGAAAGTAGCCTGGATCAGCAAACTAAGTATGAGTATAAAGTTCTAACTTCGAATCCAAAACCCCACTGGATGATTCTGGCTAGGGCATGCCTCCATTTCCCCAGTACTAAAACACAAACGGCTACCCTGGGGGCCAGAGTCTCGGTCTGAATCTGGACCGGTGCTCTGAACCTGTATCTGAATACTAAAGGTAAAGCCACAAGTTAAATCTGAGGAAGTTTGCGGCTGAAAATGTGCCCCAAACAGCCATAGTTAAAAAAATAAAAGAAAAAAAAAAGGTTCCCACCATCAGGTGGAATTCCCGTGAAATTGTTCCCAGCTGCGGGCGGGAGGGCTCCGGCTCGCGCCCCGGGCAACCGGGGTGGCCTGTCTCCGGGTCCACCCGACCCCGGGGCCCCCTCCTGGACCCGGACGCGGCGGGGCGCGCAGGTCCGAGCGGCCGCCACAGCTCCGTAGGCCCGGCCCGCCGCGCCCGGGACCCCCAGCCTGCCCGCGGCGCGAGCGAGGCCAGCCCGGTCCGAGGCCTGGCTGTCAGTCCGGCCGCAGCCGCCCGCGGCCCCCGTCCACCAGAGAGGAACGTGGAGGCGTTGGGGCCTGCGGGCCCAGAGTCCCTGCGAGGCGCCCCGCACTCACCTGCCCCGCGTGCCACCTCAGCGCGAATCCCGGGTTAGGCTAGCGGCTCCTCGCCTCGCACCCATCAGCCCTCGGCGGCCCCTTCGCGCACGCGTGGCCGGGCGGGCAGGGTCGGCCGTGGGGCATGCTGGGGGCTGTAGTCCTTACCGGCGGCCGGGCCCCGCCCCTCCACGAGCTGGCTTTGCCAGGCGCGGGCGCGGGCACTAGCTGCCCCCTAAGTCTAGTTTTGGTCTATTGATGTCTACTTGCCTCCCGTCTGCATCGCAGCCTGAGCAGCTTAGGGCAATATGGGGTCGACCAACAGTCACAAGCGGGTAATAGACGCAGCAAATTACTTTTAAATTTTCCGAATATTTAAGGCCTTACTTTGTGGGGGCACAGAATCAGTTCTAGACCAGCCTTATCACAATTCACAAGCCTTGGAGAAATCCACACCTTGGCTAAGGTGAGAATGTAAACTTAGGGGTGTTTTGAGAACTCACTGCTATGTGGGAAAACTGTTAAACTCAGTAGGAAGGAATAGTCCAGGAAGGTGTGGGGGACCATCTGCATTTGACGTCTGGTTCCTATGCTTAGGAACATGCTTAGGGCGGCCTGTGGCTCCGTGGGTAGGCGCCGGCACCATATACCGAGGCTGGCGGGTCCAAACCCGGGTCAAACTGCAACAAAGAATAGCTGGGAAGTGTGGCAGGCGCCTGTAGTCCCAGCTACTTGGGAGGCTGAGGCAAGAGAATCGCCTAAGCCCAGGAATTGGAGCATGCTGTGAGCCCTGAAGCCACAACACTCTACTGAGGGCGATAAAGTGAAACTCTGTCTCAAAAAAAAAAAAAAAAAAAAAAAAAAAATTCCTACTTTGTTTTAGAAAAGTCCTTTGTTTCTTGACCTAGGGGTATGAGTCTCATTTTGAGTGCCAGAAGTCACCCAAAACTCCAACAGTATTCAGCAATATTTTCCTGAAAATATCTCCTAATTCTTTTGAGACATACATTTGGTTTTAAAGTTGCTTATCCAGGTACCTAATGGTGTAGGAAGATGATGGTGTGCAGCCATCAATGAAGGGGAAGCCAAAGGCAGAGCCTATAAGGCAGCCTCAGTGATTTTCTCAGGTTACAAAGTACTTTGGCATGTTTTCCATAACTCTCATGTGCTGAAAGCAGGGTGAATTTTATGGTTTGAGTTTTATAGAAGAGGACCTGGCCAAAATGGTGAGAACTATTAAGTGGCAGAGCAGGGACCTGAACCTATTTTCTGAATTAAGTTCATTTTTCTTCTGAACCACAGTACTGCCTCAAATTCTTTTCTTTCTTTTTTTTTTTTTTGGTGGCTATTTTGTTGTTGTAGTCGTCATTGTTGTGTGGCAGGCCCAGGCTAGGTTTGAACCTGCCAGCTCTGATGTATGTGGCTGGCACCCTAGCCGCTGAGCTATAGCACTGAGCCTACTGCCTCAAATTCTGCTTTTAAAAAATAAAATATTGCCATAGGGCAATAATTCTGCCTTTTTAGTTTAGTTTAGTAACATTGCTTTTTTTTCTCATCTCACAATTTAGAGGGGCTACCATTCTTAAATCTATATATACAGGAAATACAATTTCATGAGAATAGTTGTATGAGATAAGTTGAAGTGTCAAATTCAATGTCCAATGAACACTAATTTTAGCACAGACCCTTTAGGTTTTTGCAAAAAACTATTGCTACTTCACGTTTGCCAGCTTTCCCTACAGACTAAATAGGGAACTACAGACTTGTCAATGCTGTTGACAAAGCTTCCAGCCCTTCCCTGGCATTCCAGTGGGACATTTGTCAGTGGTTGATGCCAGGTAGGCCACAGGAAATACTTACCTTTTGAAGAATAGCAGTAGAGCTGCTAACAATATATACAAAACTTTATTTGTAAATGCTGTGTAAGAACTCTACATTCAAAAATGTCAAATTAGTGAGAGTTTCCTAGGACAGACAGCGCCCAAGGCAAGGTCATTCTCAATTCTGGCAATGCCAAATGGGGAGCCAGGTGTACTTAAGTAATTTGGCCAGGTACCATGCAGGTGGGAAAAGCAACATCTAAACCAAGACAGGGAGTGACTATGAAATGCTTCACCAACTAAAAAGAGAAGCATGGTAGGTTTCCTGTAATGATAAAGTTGTATTCATTCAAGAACCCCTTTTCTCATGTAACTTACAGAACTGTTTAAAGGTTGAATTATGTCCTACTTATTGAGGAACTGCCCTCACCACTTTGTAGTACTTTCTGCTTCCTGCAATGCAACTGTAAACTCCAGGAGGGCAGCTCACAGCAACCTCTAACTCTTGGGCTTAAGCGATTCTCTTGCCTCAGCCTCCATCCAAAGTAGCTGGGACTACAGGTGCCCGCCACAACGTCTGGGCTTTTTGTTGCAGTTGTCATAGTTGTGTAGGAGGCCCGGGGCCAGGTTTGAACCTGTCTGCCTTGGTGTATGTGGCTGGTGCCCTAACCACAGAGCTACAGGTGCTGAGCCACTTTCCTATACTCTTATAATCAGCATTAGCCTAATTACAACTTTAAAGACAGCTGTTCTATTAAAATTTAAAACCATGGTAGAGGTTTAACACTTTGCCATAGTTTTAAACTTTAATAAGGCATTACTCAGTGCCCTACGGCCACAAGAATGAAAGGGCAGCTCATTTTTGGATGGAAACTGGAAGTCTTCATGACTCAACTTCCTCTGAATCTCACTGAAGTGGCCACTTAATACTACTATTCAATATGAGCTAAATAATCCTAGGAGTTCAAGGTTGCAGTGAGACATGATGACACCATTGGCCTTAAGTGATCCTCCTGCCTCAGCCTCCCAAGTAGCCTGACTACAGGTATGTGTGACCTCACCTGGCTTTTCTGGGTACTTTTAATTAGGAAAATCGGAGGTGATTCATCTAGCTTCTCCTCTCTCACATTTCTGACCACTAGGTGGTCTTCCAGGTTCTGCCTGACCTGGGTCACTACCTCTCAGCAGTTCCAACATCTGGGCCCAAACAGTTTCAGATTCTGAACAATGGGTACTGGACTCAGTTGTCCTTGGGGTAACAATCAATTCACTCTTCCTCCACACAGTATTTGAAGTGTTGACAAGTTTTCTCAGGTATAGGCTGAAGAGCCTTAACACTCCTCTACTACTTCTCATACGACAAGGTCCTCTCTGGAAGTTGGCTGTCCAATTTATCTGTTCTTCAGACTGGGTTTCCAAAATTGCACAAAATGTTACGAGTATGGAACAGAAGGCCTTGGGGGGCTTTTCTGGATACTGTACCACCATTAACATATATCCTAAAACTGTCTTTTCTCAGTCGTGGCTCATACTGAGTTTAAGGTTAACTTGTTTACATTTATCCATATTTTTCTTAATTTTAGCTACATCTTAGGTTCAATGAAAATTTTTTTTTGAGGCAGGGTTACCCAGGCTGGATTTGACCTCCTGTGTTCTTGGAATCCTCTTGCCTCAGCCACCTGGATAGCTGGGACTACAGATGTATATCCCACCTCACCCAGCTAGATAAAAATCTTATTTTACAAAATAAATGTATTGGTTAATTCTCCTAGTTTTGTGTCATCTGCAAATCTGATAAACATAAGTTTTCACCATTTTCATCTATGCTGAAAGAGACTGGACTAAATCATACTGGGGCTCTCCTCCCAAGAGAGTACTTCATCCATCTGTCTTTTCTGGCTACATCTGCTCTAATCAACTATAAATCCATGTTTACAATTACAGCCAGATAGGAGCACTAAGTTCTAGCATTCATAGCATTGTAGGACATCTATAGTTAACACTATATAGTTTCAAATAGCTAGCATAGTGAACCTTCCCAACACAAAAGGAATAATGTTTGAAATAACAGATATGCTAATCACCCTGATCTGAGTCTATACATCACTATGAATTTGAACAATTCCTATTTGTCAGTTAAAAAAATCCACGTGGGGGTGGCACTATGGCTCAGTGGGTAGGGCGCCAGCCCCATATACCGAGGGTGGCGGGTTCAAACCTGGCCCAGGTCAAACTGCAACAAAAAATAGCCAGGCTTTGTGGTGGGTGCCTGTAGTCCCAGCTACTCGGGAGGCTGAGGCGGGAGAATCACCTAAGCCCAGGAGTTGGAGGTTGCTGTGAGCTGTGACTCTACGGCACTCTACCAAAGGCCATAAAGTAAGACTATCTCTACAAAAAAAAAAACAAAAACAAAAAACATGTGATAAAGAGTAAAGACACTCATATACCTTGGTAAAATCAATATTACCAATTAGCGTGCAGTGCCTATGGCTCAGTTGGTAAGGCACCAGCCCCATATACTGAGGGTGGCGGGTTCAAACCTGGCCCTGGCCAAACCGCAACAAAAAATAGCTGGTGTTATGGTGGGTGCCTGTAGTCCCAGCTACTTGGGAGGCTGAGGAAAGAGAATTGCCTAAGCCCAGGGTTGCTGTGAACTGTGTGACACCATGGCACTCTACCGAGGGCAATAAAGTAAGACTCTGTTTCTACAAAAAAAAAAAAAACAACACCAATTAGCACTTCCTTGATACATAAGCTTTATCAAAAGATACAATTAAAAAAAAAAAGATACAATAATGAGGTTGGGCACAACTTGAACTGAGTAAGCCTAATAATCACATCAGGTGATTTTTTTTTTTTTTTTTTAGTATTGTAGCTCCAAATTTCATTACTTATTTTAGCTAAATGTAAATGAAATTGAAATAAAGGTATCTGAATATACTGAATCCATACTACTTTGCTAGACGTACATCAAATTCATCATTTTAGGAGGGAGGACCAGGAATTTGCCATTTCACAAACAAGTGAACATGGGAAAAGGACTAGACTAGAGGAGCTGGAAAATATGCCTTGGAAGAACAGAGAGCAGGTATGAGAGCTACATTTATTGTGCAAGTCTGTGCTGCCGTCGACAACAGAGTCAACTACAGTGCATTATGTTTCTGCACTATTAACCTCCAGAAATGCAAAACCACCATGGGAAGAACAAAATGCAGCACTAATGTAAGGCAACAATTCTCAAGGTAAAATGAGGCACTACAATAATACTTTTTCACACCTCAGCAATCAAGTTGACAAAACCAACAATGAGTTTCTGTTTAATTCTCTTCTGGCTCTATAGACATAATTCTGCTTTCACCTCCATCACGTTTTCATATGGTTTTAACAGGGGATAAACTTCTTCTTCTAAGAATCTCTGTACCTGCCAAAGAGGAAAGCAAACATAAGACAAAAGAAAAGATGTAAGTGGATAATACCTTTTTCAACGTCAGCTGTTATCACTGAGACCTAATTGATTTTCCTTGACTGCCTGTTAGAAATCACTCCCTTGACACAGGCAATTCAACAAACATGCCTACCACCCTTCCCCACAAACCAGCCCCACCTGTCTTCTCTCAGTTGGTGCTATGATTTCCATAAGCTAACAGCACATGGCTTCTACCCTCCTCCTATTCAACCAGTCACCCAGAGATCAACCTCCTCTCACCCCTATATCCACCATCATTGCTTTCTTTCACACAAAGCCTTCATCATCTATTATTTGGCCTGTTACAGTAGCCTCTTTGTTGGTCTCCCTACCTTTAGGTTTTAAGTCTTAGAAGTACAACTTCTACATAACACCCGAGTGATTTAAATATAAAGGACAAACTCCTCTCTGTCCTCAGCTTCAGATCCGGTTAGTACTTCTAGGGCACTTGCTATTCCAGCAACACTCAACTGATTTTAGCTGCTTTTTGCCACCTCCTCTCACCCTGGCATTCCCAGGCTAACTCCTACTTGTCAGTTCAATGTGCTATCTTCTGAGAAGTCCTTCCTTCCTTCTACTACATTCTGCCTTGTAAGGGATGTCTCCTCCTTTGTGACAAATGCCCCCCACACACACCAAAGATGCACTTCCCTCAATCCCTACATGTACTGCTTGGTACTTTATAAGAACGTATTTATAGGTCTTTACTACTAAGTTGTAAGTTCCATGAAGATATCTATTTCATCCTTAAATTCCCAGAATTAAATACAATACCTGAAGACACACTGAGCACCTGGTATGCATTGAGTAAACGTTTTTGAATTAATTCTTCTAGTCTCCAAAAGCTCAACAGGAAAAATGACAAAGTATTTACTGAGTAGCTACTACACACCAAGCACTATGCTAGGCATTTTAATCCTTACAACACTATGAGATTATTATTTCTTTTTTCTTTTTGAGACAGAGTCTCATTTTGTTACCCTCGGTAGAGTGCTGTGTTATCACAGCTCACAGAAACCTCAAACTCCTGGGCTTATGTGATTTTCTTGCCTCAGCCTCCCAAGTAGCTAGGACTACAGGCGCTGCTGCAACACCTGGCTATTTTTAGAGATGGGGTCGCACTCTGGCTCAGGCTGGTCTTAAAATAGTGAGCTCAGACAATCCACCTGCCTTGTCTCCCAGAGTGCTAGGATCACATTATGAGCCATCATGCCCAGCCTGAGATATTATTTCCATACCTTCAGACAATAAAGACCGGAAGCCAGGATGGAACCCAGATCTACCCGACAATAAAACCCAGTATTTGTCCATTACACCATATTCTTGAGAACAAAAGAGAATTCTGGCTCGGCGCCTGTGGCTCAATCGGCTAGGGCGCCAGCCACGTATACCTAAGGTGGCGGGTTTGAATCCCCAGCCCGGGCCCGCCAAACAACAATGACGGCTGCAACCAAAAAATGGCCGGGCATTGTGGCAGGCACCTGTGGTCCCAGCTACTTGGGAGGCTGAGGCAGGAGACTTGCTTGAGCCCAGGAGTTGGAGGTTGCTATGAGCTGTGATGCCATGGCACTCTACCCAGGGGGATAGCTTGA
>CAUYQV010079602.1:0-14693 GCA_963574575.1 Galagoides demidoff
GGGCGCCTGTGGTCCCAGCTACATGGGAGGCGGAGGCAGGAGACTCGCTTGAGCCCAGGAGTTGGAGGTTGCTGTGAGCTGTGATGCCATGGCACTCTACCCAGGGGGATAGCTTGAGGCTCCGTCTCAAAAAAAAAAAAAAAACTCCTTTCTTCCTTGGCAACCTTTGTGGCAATAATTAGCTCTCTGTGCTGCTACAGGATCTAGGCTGGACCCCCTGCGGGCTCCATAACACACACACTTTTCTTTCTCCTTCCAAAATTGATCAGACTTCAGAAGTTAAGTCTGATGTGTACAGCTTTAGCCTTCTTCATGCCACAATAGCATATATTAAACTAATCCTGAGCTACGAATCCCTGTCACTTGCTAAGTAGTTACAGCAGTAATTAGTAACCTTGCAGATGGTTAAGTCTTTGTTTATTAACTCACAATTAGAATTTCATAGGATAGGGTCCCTTTGAACATCGAGACTTTTCTCTAACTACATTTAAACACTTTATGCATGCACAAGACATTATAAAACATTTAATACGCTTCTTTAAAGTTAAATTTTAAAGCCAATATGATAAATTTAGAATGACCCTTACTTCTGCCTTTCTGGATATAGTTAGGATAGGAGAATAAATGATCTTCTTAATCTTGGCAAAAAGAGCTGTGAGATCATCTTGGGAGCTATGTCCTTTCATAATGACTCATGGCCCCAGGCTTCTCCACTTGTGTTGTGTTTCCAGTTTTTGTGACAGTCTTCTGTTGCCACTGTCTATGGCAATATGAAAGAATTTCTTTTCCAAACTCTTATAGACAAAGACTTTTCCCCTTTGACTATGTCAGTGATGCTGCTCACTGTCTGTGAGATAATACCTTTCCTCTTATTCATTTGTAATTGTGAATATATATGAGGATCTTTTCACATACATGTTGGAAAAAGTCTAACTTTTCAGTTCATTTCTTTGAGAGAGGATACCCAGAAAAAGTGAGATCTAAGAGAAAAGAAGTCTTCTCAAAGAGAGACCAAGGATACACCTGACAAAGTCCTCCCTGTGGTGACTCAGCTCTTAGCGGAATTTGTAGAAACTTAATTTCCTGGGATCTGGAAACTAAGGCTTGCTTTCACTTCTGTGAAAGCCCTTGGTTCTGTAAAATCCCAAGCCTGCTTCTCCACCTTGATTCAAACAGACCAATGAGCAAGGTAACTGTGGGCGAGAACTTTTTGACTGGAGATATAAAGGAGAAGACTGAGCCAGTTGGGTGCACAGCCATTTTTGGACTCTTTTTTTTGAGACAGAGACTCAAGCTCCCCCCTGGGTAGAGTGCCATGGCATCACAGCTCATAGCAACCTCCAACACCTGGGCTCAAGTGAGTCTCCTGCCTCCGCCTCCCAAGTAGCTGGGACCACAGGCGCCCGCCACAATGCCTGGCCATTTTTTGGTTGCAGCCATCATTGTTGTTTGGCGGGCCCAGGCTGGGGATTCGAACCCACCACCTTAAGTGTACGTGGCTGGCACCTTAACCGATTGAGCCACAGGCGCCGAGCCCCATTTTTGGACTCTTGTCTGCCATTTCCACTGGTGGAATAAATCCCTTCCTCTTTTAAACGTGCTGTTTGGGTGTTCTTTCTTTCCAGTGGGCCTCGTCTTCCTGTAGCATCTTGTAATAAACTACCTGGCATGAGGTTACTGAGTGTATGACCATATTTCTGATTCTTAAAACGTATTTTCAAGTATTTCCAAAAGTGCTGTTCCAATTTATCAGGCCAAGTTTGATCACTATAGTGTTGCAAGTGTTGGTTAGTTTTAAATTTTAAAAATGTAAAAGGTAAAAGAAATCCATACTTTTCAGTTATGTTTATGTTATAAAGATTTAAAAAAATTCATTTTGCTGACTGAATATGTGTGTACATGTGTATGCATATACATATGAGTACACACACATTGATGTCTGTTGACTTAATCACCTAGAACTTCTATGTCTTTAATAATCTTTCTTTTTTTAGAGGCAGAGTCTCATTTTATTGCCCTCAGTAGAGTGCTGGGGTGTCACAGCTCACAGCAACTTCCAACTCCTGGGCTTAGGTGATTCTCTTGCCTCAGCCTCCGAAGTAGCTGGGACTACAGGCACCCACCACAATGTCCAGCTACTATTTTGTTGCAGTTTGGCCAGGGCCAGGCTCGAACCCGCCACCCTCAGTATATGGGGCCAGTGCCCTACCCACTGAGCCACAGGCACTGCCCCATGTCTTTAATAATCTTAATGCCTATAACTCTTTAGGCTATGGCTTTAATTGGCTTACAGAATCTGGTAACATCAATGTGCCATAGGTACCAAAGAAACAATGAAAAAAAATGTAGGCATGGTTCATAATCTGGAGCCATAATCCTGTGGGGAGACATCTGTGAGTAGGCAAATATATACTGTATGGTAACTGTGAAGTTGTAAGCTCAAGGTTCAGTGGGTTTACCAGGGAAGGCACATTACACAGACCAAGAAGCTCAGTAAAGACGTTCTGAAAATGAGATATATGGGTAAAAAGTAAGGATTGAATAGCTAGTTATGTGGGGATGGAGCAAGCAGTCATGAAATGAGGGGGCAGTATGCACACCTTCAACAAAACTCCAGAAGAGAGAATATGGCTTAGTCAATGTACTGTAAGAAAGTACAATCAAAATTGGTCTGTCTGACTCCAGAATCAGGTTCTTGGCCATCAGACTTAAGAAGCTACAATGAACAGGAAACGGGAGCTGCTGAATATGCAGCCAGCTTCCAAGACAGCCTCCTATAATCTCTATCTTCTTATAGTATACTCTTGTGTGGTCCTCTCCCACAGTAAAATGCATAACTTTTAAGACCACAGGGCATTGTGGAAGAGACTGATGGTGAATGGATTCTGAGACCAAGTCACAAAAGACATTGCTCCTTGTGTCTTGCTTTCTTAGAGGGATTGCTCTGGAGGCAGTAGTCAGGGAGACCTCAAGCAGCCTGGGACACCCTATGCGGGAGGGTGCTGAAGCCTCCCACCAACAGCCTACTCTGACTTGCCAGTCACAGGGAGCCAATGAATCAGCCTGGTGGGGAAGAAGAAAATAGTTTTGTTCCCAAGACCATGGTGTATTGGGACTTGATGAGGGTGTATATGGGATCTTCAGCTGAGTCCTGTCTGACAAGATCTGTCCTACCCCCATCCTGCAGAAATCTCAGATTCATGGATATTACTGTACATTTCCAAAGTCCACTCATTTTACTGCTTCTGTATCACATTCTTTTTTTTTTTTTTTTTTTTTAGACGGAGACTCAAGCTATCCCCCTGGGTAGAGTGCCACGGCATCACAGCTCATAGCAACCTCCAACTCCTGGGCTCAAGTGAATTTCCTGCCTCCACCTCCCAAGTAGCTGGGACCATAGGCGCCCGCCACAACGCCCGGCCATTTTTTGGTTTCAGCCATCATTGTTGTTTGGCGGGTCCGGGCTGGGGATTCGAACCCACCACCTTAAGTGTACGTGGCTGGCGCCTTAGCCGATTGAGCCACAGGCGCCGAGCCTGTATCACATTCTTTTGAAACCATCCACAGAGCAACCCCTGTATGGCAGCAGCCTGTGGGCATCAATGGCTGTGAGTGTATGGTCAGTGGGGTGTGGCTGCTGCAACCACATGTAGGTGACTAGCTGCTCTTTGACAGCATGGGCACCTTCACTGTGGGCAGGGACTCCTCCTCCAGGGGACCTAAGCCTGCTGTGTCACCTACACCATGTCCAGGTGGCCTGAGAAACACCGTGAGAGCAGCTGCTTCCTATAGGAGGGTAAGGACACTGAAAGCATGTGAAGCCTGTGACAGGGAGATCACAGACACCATGGGGTGAGCATTGTGTGAGCGGGAGAACCTCAGCAGGGCCACAGAGATGCCTCTGGGAGAGGGAGGGCAGACAGCAAGTAAGGGAAGTCTCTGGCCAGGACTCTGCTGCCTCTACACTCTACCTGTAGTATTTCTGCCCTGTAAATAGGTCCAATCTTACACTCACTGTGATTCAATCCTGTCCTTTCTCAACTCTGCCTTCTCTGTAGCACAAGGGGTCTGGACAGCCAAGTGTGGGGGTATTCTTGGGATTCTTCCCTCCTTTCTAAATATGAAGCAACGCTGGGTATAGTGGCTCACGCCTGTGATCCCAGCACTCTGGGAGGCTGGGTGCAGCGGCTCATGCCTGTAATTGTAACACTCTGGGAGGCCAAGGTGGGTGGATTGCCTGAGCTCAGGAGTTAAGAGACCAGCCTGAGCAAAAGTGAGACCCCATCTCTAAAAATAAACGGCAGTGTATGGTGGGCACCTGTAGTCCCAGCTACTTGGGAGGCTGAGGCAGGAGGATTGCTTGAGTCCGAGAGTTTGAAGTTGCTGTCAGCTATGATGCCACCACCCTGTACCAAAATGAAACAGTTTTGCTTTATCAGACAGTACGAAGGAGATGGGAAAAATGAAGACTGGTCATTAGAAAAGGCTAGATATGGTAGGGTCTTAGAAACTATTAAAAAATTTGAACTTTATGCTAAGGATAATGGAAAGCATGTAACTCATCCAGTAGACAGTTTTCAGTAGGGAATGATATGGCCTAGTGTCTGGGGAAGACCACTTTGGTTTTAGATGGGGAAAGGGACTGTGGGGGATATAAGCTCAAAGGCACTGAGATTAACTAAGAACCTTACATGCTGGGACAACCTCCATGGGAGAGAGGGTGACTTGGGCTTACGTGTCCAGACAGCATCATGAATTGTTCTGTGTTTTGCCCACTCCCTAGCAAAACAAGCATGACTGGATATCCAGGGCTCCCATAACAAAGCACCAAACTCAGAGCAGCTTAAACAGCAGAAACTTATCTTCTCACAGTTTGGGAGATCAAAAGTCTGGGATCAGGGTGCGGGCAGGGTTAGTTTCTTCTGTGGCCTTTATCCTTGGCATGCAGGTGGCCATATTTTCCCTGCCTCTTCACTTGGTCTTCCCTCTGTACATGTATATATGGGTGTTCTAACTTCCTCTTCCTACGAAGGCACCAGTCATATTAGATTAGGGCCTGCTCCAATTACCTCATTTTAACTTAATTCTCTTTAAAGACCCTATTTCCAAATACAGTCACATTCTGAGTTACTGGGGGTTAGGACTTTGATATATGAATTTGGAGAAGCACGTAACTCATTCCACAACACGGTTGAAAACTATAAAAACAAAAACAAAAAAACTTTCTAAAATCTCTGGAAATTTTCCTAAAGATATAATGGCAAATGAAAACTTTTTTCAAGAAAATCTACTAAAACTCAGTAAGAACAGTAAGAGTCTAGGGTCTCTGTACCTAGTGCATACTTTTTAATTGAGGGATAACTTATAAACCTAAAGTGCACTGACCTTAAATTGTAAAGCTCGATTATGTTTATAGATGTGTACGCCCGTGCGACCACTGTTCACATGAAGATGCTGACTGTAAACTGGGTATCCTGGAAGGTTCTCTCTGCACTTCCCCCGTCTGTAATACCCCAGAAGGAAATCAATGTTCTGACTCCTACAAGGATCTTTTACTACAAAGGAGACTTTTTACTACAAAATTTTTTCAAAGGAAGCAAAACCCTGAATGTGTATTAGCACATCGTAGGTTTACCAGATACCAACTATCTGGAGCCAAAGTTAAGAAGGCGACTTCTAAAGGATCCTCCCACAAAAAGCGCCTTCCCTTTTCTCCGCTGTGCCGCCTTCCGCTCTTTCCCTTCCAGATGCTGCCGCGCGGTTCCAGGAGGGAGAGAGTCCGCTCTCCTGTCATGCGCACTACGGCGAGGCGCTCTTTCTCTAATCCACCAACCGCAGAGACCAGGCTCAGGCATGCGCATTGAGACTCCTCTAGGGCTGGTGCGGCTGGCAGCGACGTCGTGCGCACGCGCGGAGCGGTGCGGTCGGGCGGAAGTGGGGGCTGCGGCAGGGAGGTGGGGCCGCCGCGCTCGCAGCGAGGTGGGCCAGCGGCCGACATGGCGCCGTCCGGGAGTCTCGTGGCTTCCCTGGCAGGCCTGCTGCTGTTGCTTTTGGGGGCTCCGCGGACCCACGGGCGGCGGAGCAGCGTGCGCGTCATTACGGACCAGAACTGGAGGGACCTACTGCAAGGAGACTGGATGATAGAGTTGTGAGTGCAGGGCGGTCGTCCCGGTCCTGTCTCCGAGCCTGGGCTCCCGACTCCCCGCCGCGGTCCTGACGCAGGTCCCGAGGTCCCTGGACCGCCCCTCCGAGTCGCAGAGCGGCGGTCCCCTGCCCGGATCCCCAGCCTCACTCTCTGCTCGTTTCTGACCCGGGAATACTAAGTTTCTTGGCGTCCACCCTAGTTCCGTTTCTAGGGCTGTGGTGCGCTTAGGCTTACGTGCCGCTTGGCATTCTAACTTTCCTTAATGACTTTGAGGATGAGGTTGGGGCGGAGAGGGGTCCCACTAGTTCCCGTGCAGTTATTTTAGAATGATATTTTATAAACAGAATCCTAGGCTTATGGTCAAGTTTTTCAGAAGAGGATATTGAGTAAAGTTCTCTGCCTTTTTGTCTACCATTGAAAAGCCCACTCACAGTGTTGGAATGGGGCACTTTTTATTGTTTCTTTTTTATGGATTAGGTACATTTATTGTGAATACTGAGTGAATTCAAGTTGGGTTATTTTAAAATCTTAGTTTCCTTTTCCTCCTTTTATCTTCCCCCATTTCACTCTACATCTCGTTTTAACTTCGTGTTTTTCTGCAGTGTAGAGAATAACTTGGGTTGTGACTCCTAGGCCTTTGTAAGAGGTATTGCATTAAAAGATACAATGAACATATTAATGTGATTATTGAAATTCTTTAGGTCGTTTATCGTTCGAAGAACGTCTTGTCTTCTGTGGTGATTCCAATTTAATAATGCTGGTTTGTAGTAGGAAGTAAATCCCTTTGCTGTAGATGCTAATAAATTCGTGGTGGTGGCTGTGGTGGTCTTACAGTCCTGGTGGTATTACTGATATTAGTGAAAGCACCATGGAATGTTAACCTATGTCCTGGACACTGCTAAACACTTTTACAAATGTTATATCTTATTTAATTCCCTACCAATTCTGTGTGATAGGTATTTCCCCCATCTTACAGATGAGAAAAGATGTCTAAATATCTCGACCTATCCATATGTTACTGTGCTGGCTTTCTTTGGATCTCTAGAGTAGGCATGCAATAAACGTCAGGGCACCCTATTCTTTAACAAAATTCAGGTGAGTGTTTTCCCGTTTCCTGGATGAAACCAGGGTTGCCAGTTAAGGAAGCAGGTTGAAATGGACAGCTCCAAGGGGGAAGCCAGAAGGCAAATGAATAAACTTTGAGTTATTAAAAAAAAAATAAAGATAAAAAAACTTAGAACATTTATATGAAGTGAATAGGACAGGGGGAAATGTTTATAGTTTGCGGATACTCCGCAGCTCATTGTAATGAATTTTCAGGCACCATTGAACCTTCAGGGAAGAGGAAACATAAACAGTGGCGATTTTTGTATTTCAGTCATTGTCCTGAATAATTTGTTTTAGATTGTGCCCATAAAATATTCATTATCATAAGCAGTATATTAAGGAATAGTGATTGTGTATTCATATGCAAAATATAGGCAGGTATTACTGCAGGTTCTTTTTTAAATCATTTGTTCAGACACCATAAATACAATAGTCAGAAGTAGTAAAACTAGCAAAATATTGAATATCAGGTAAATCCAAATTAGAGTATTTATCTGCGATTATAGTATAGAGTTTTTCCTTAGCTAAAGATTCTAAGGTTATATAAGTCTTTAAAAAGCAACTGAGAAACAGAACAAACTTGAAAAGGAAGGGATCTAGGGTGACGCCTGTGGCTCAGTGGGTAGGGCGCCAGCCCCATATACCTCGGGTGGTAGGTTTGAACCTGGCCAAACTGCAAGAAAAATAGCCAGGTGTTGTGGCAGGTGCCTGTAGTCCCAGCTACTCAGGAGGCTGAGGCAAGAGAATCGCTTAAGCCCAGGAGTTGGAGGTTGCTGTGAGCTGTGACGCTTCGGTACTCTACCAAGGGTGATAAAGTGAGATTCTGTCCCTTAAAAAAAAGAAGGAATCTAGTAGTCCTAGTAACAGTCTGCTTTTGGTTGTGAGTGAATTATCTGCAGTAAATCCATTTCTAATTGAAAGTTTTGTTGTATTTTGCTTGTGATACAATCAAGGAGGTTCGGCTTTTATATACACATAATACCAGTTTGTCTTGTTTTATAATGCCTATTTTAGGAGTTTGATTTAACTGAAACAATTCAAGAAAATGGGACATGAACTGTATTTTTTATGTAACAGTTACAGGTTTTGTTCTTTCTGGTTCCTTAAAAAACAAAAAGAAAAACTGAGGTGTACATGGTGTTATTAGATAATGTATAATAATTAAGTGGAAAAGTAAACTTATAGGGAAAAAAATCAGGATTATCTCAGTAGATAATCCCAGAGGAGTAGTTAAAATGCTAATATGGCCATGGAATTTGTAAACCCCGAAGTCTTAGAAACTGCCTGACCTCTCTGACCAACAGTTTTGTTTGGGCTGCTTAGTATTGGTATGTGAGGTTAGTTTTGAGGTAATTTTCTTACATAAAAATGCTGTTCTCCAGCTTATAGCTGTGAATCGCCAGCCCTGGGGCCACTGTCCCTTGGGGCAGGCCAGGGTAGTGGTGTCACCCTGAGATGGAGCCTGGCTTCCTTATTCATCACAGTCCAGGGCACTTCCTGTTTTTCCACCACCTTGGCATTTGTGACTTTGCTGTATAAAATTACTTAAAAATGGTGAACTCCAAATTTGATTTTGAGCTTTCTGGGGATCATTTTTTTTTTTTTTTTTTGAGACATAGTCTTATTATGTCGCTCTTGGTAGAGTGCCATGGCGTCACAGCTCACAGCAACTTCAAACTCTTGGGCTTAAGCCATTCTCTTGCCTCAGCCTCCTGAGTATCTGGGACTACAGGTGCCTGCCACAACACCCAGCAGCTATCTTTTCTGTTCCAGTTGTTGTTTAACTGGCCTGGGCCAGGTTCGAACCTGCCACCCTCAGTGTAATGTGGCGCCAAGTCTCTGGGGGTCATTTTTTTTTTAATAGAAAATGAAAAGGTATTGTTTTGCATGTGAAAAAGTCCTTGGGTTTTTAGAACCTATCCTCAGATTTTATGTGATTAGCATGATCAGTGTATAGTTCTTAATTTCCAGGTTGCTAGATGTACAATTACAGCTTTCTCATCTGCATAAAATTAGCCACTCTGTTGTCTTCAGCATTTTTAATCAAAAATATTCTTCACAAATTATATACATTTAAAAGTTTTTTATCTGAGATGAATGGTCATATTAAAGTGCTTAACAATGTTTTAACTATTTTTCTTAGTTATGCCCCGTGGTGCCCTGCTTGTCAGAATCTTCAGCCAGAATGGGAAAGTTTTGCTGAATGGGGAGAAGATCTTGAGGTTAATGTTGCAAAAGTAGATGTCACAGAGCAGCCAGGTACTCTTAAGTCCATTGGTTTTTTTCTTTAGCAATTTGCTTGATTTATGAGGTTGGATAATTAAGTTGTCATCATGTAAGGCCTGACAGTTAAATCTCAAACTTGCCACCATGCAGGTAACATTGGCAGCACTGTAAAAACAATTCTGTAAGGTGTCATAGTCTTGGTATTTAAGTCTTTCATAGCTGTGTTTGTGTCAACACATGGCATTGTCTTGCAGAGTGGCATTTGTTACTACTGTTGTGTGCCATACTATGACAGCTTTATGGCCATTCCAGAAGAGGAGTTCCAAAATTGCTTTGAAAGGTGGACCAGGCGCTGGTGTGGGTGCACAGCTTCCCTAGGGGACCATCGTGATATTCAGCAACGTAGCACTTTTCTAGGATGAGTTTGCAAACTTAATTGTCAGACCTTATATTTACCCTCTTTTTTATTTTTATTATTATTATTTTTTGAGACGGAGCCTCAAGCTATCCCCCTGGGTAGAGTGCCATGACATCACAGCTCATAGCAACCTCCAACTCCTGGGCTCAAGCGAATCTCCTGCCTCCGCCTCCCAAGTAGCTGGGACCACAGGCACCCGCCACAATGCCCGGCCATTTTTTGGTTGCAGCCATCATTGTTGTTTTGGCAGGCCCAGGCTGGGGATTCGAACCCGCCACCTTAGGTGTACGTGGCTGGCGCCTTAGCCAATTGAGCCACAGGCGCCGAGCCTATCCTCTTTTTTAAATCCCATGATCTTAACTCTACCTTTCACTAGGTTTTGAAAACCTATCACCCAGTCTGCATCTAGTTAAGCTGATGCACCTAGCCCGCCTCCCTGATGGGGGCTCACTGTGCGGTAACTGCAAAAGGCCAGTTCCCCGCTTGTGTGTGAAGTTCATTCTTTGTGTTGCTCTAAAGGACCTTGAAGCCCTCTCCTCATTCTTGCCTACAGAACTCTCTGGTCTTTTTTTTTTTTTCCACCCAAGGCCTCAGTGTAACATGTAAGATGCCTGGAAATTCTAGAACACTGTAGTCCAGGTGAACATTGGCCAAGGCAGCATTTGTACCTGCACTGAAGTTGAGCATACAGTGGTTGAGTTTCAGTGTAGGGTAATGGTCACATGGCCTGACAAGAGAAGAGCTCTATCTCAGAAATCAAGTCCCATATTTAATACCTGTGATTTGACAGTGTGGGCTCTTAAATATAAAGTCCTCATGGTTGGGGTGGAGGGTATCAGGTACACTCCTGTCTTGGCCCCCTGAACAGGTAGCAGGCCCTGCCCGTAAGGATGCTTCTTTCATCTTGGTGGTCACGGTAAACCTGGGCTCCTGGCTGCTCCATCCCCAGTGGTAATAATCGGTATTATTTATTGAGCATTTACCTATAGTAGTCTTGCAGTATTTTGCATTTATTATTTACTCTTAACACAACTTTGTGAAATAATGCATTCTCATTTTACAGATGAGAAAACTGAGGCACAGCAAGGTTAATCCTTATATCACTGCTTGACTCGTGGCTAAAAGTAAATGTCAGTTGTTAGTGTTATTACCTGTCTTATGAAAGACTGGTTGTATTTTCCGTTTGTTATCACCTCCATGAACTGCCTTTGCCGCTTACTACCAACTGCAGTTTCATTTTATTTTAGACCTTTCTAAGATCCTGTTATATGTGCTCTCCCATGACCCACGACTACTGTCTTAATTTAGACAGTGGCATAAGTGATGAGGTGTTTATATATATTCACAAATGCATTTAATGTTCAAGCTTTGCTTACTTTCAAATTGAAATAATACGTAGCAGTGTGTTTTTTTAAAGTTGCTCTAAGAACTTTTTTTTATTTATTACAAAGCTCAACCATTAGGTTTAATTTTGTATTCTACCTATTAGTACGTATTTAAATAATTCAGTATTAACTTTTAAGGAGTCAGTGATTGGTCTGTATAAAACCTGCTGTTGTATTCTTTACCATTTGTAGGACTGAGTGGACGGTTCATTATAACTGCACTTCCTACTATTTACCAGTAAGTATTTGAAGATTCTCAGTTACGGAGAAGAACGCTTCAGAGTGTAATCAGAATAACAGGCCTCTGGCGTGGATCAGGGTTGAAGGGCTGAGGTAATCTCATTATATTCAGCGAGAATTTTAGAGAGCTTATTTTGCTCTTAGTGCCACCCAGATGCCTTTAGATAGTGGAGTGATGTGTGAAAGGCCCCTGTTCTCACAGATTTACAGTTATTTTGGAGGGTGATATTGATATGAATGTGAATACCTGTTCAGTGTGGTAAATGGTTAGGAGCCAAGAGTAGCATTGTGCCCTATAGGGAGCTGGGTATTTTTTTTACCTTTTTTTTTTTTTTCTAAAGCATAGAGCTACTTTATTCTCTGGTTTAGTTGAAAGCTTGTAGCAAACATAAGCATTATTAATTAACTTATAAAGCTAAGGGATTTAGAGACTTTTGGTGTATCATGATATTTTAGTCTTTTTGGTAACTTATCCTGAGGTGGCAGATAAATTTGTTATCTCCTTTTGCATAAACCCCAACTGAGAATGATTATACTCAGGAAGCTCTAAGCCTGTGGGCAGCAGGCACTTTTTTTGTGATTGGGAGGGATACCCGTACAAAGGCAAACTCTTCATTTAGGTTTAAGCTGATTCCGTCCCTTCCAGCCTTTACATTCTCACAGGTTCCCTCTTCTGCAATAGTCCCTGGGCCTCCAGGGAGGACTTTGAGTAGCACAGGCATTGCCCTGGCGGGATTCCTGACTCTGATTAAGCATTCAGCTGAGGTTACTGGCCACCCATCTGTGTACACTTGGAACTCTGGTCACGAGATGTTGATTCACCAGTTTCTAAAAGACAACTTTGCAAAGTTGATCTGAATTTCTTGTATTACTGGAACTTGTTCACATGGCAGATAATTGGGTAAAGGAGGAATCAATGTTAGCTGGAGTGGTTGCTAGTGAATTTGGGCTTTAAATGAAACCTTGGAAGTAGGATTTTTAAGAATACGAGGTAAGCATTCTATGGTGAGGATAGTCTCATGCACAGCCATCGATAGGAACATGGTATCTTCAAAATGCAGCTCAGAAACTCCTGTTGCACGGCTGTGGGTGGTATAGTTGGGTTGGGTCAGAATGACTGAGATGATGTGGTCGCCACTGTCAGATCTCTCAGTTTGACTTCATCTTCTAAACTGAGGGTAGGAAATCTGAAATCTGTTTACCTGCTCTGTCGCTTAATAGCCTTTGGTGGGTGGGTTAAATATGGGAGGAGATACTTTTCTCCTTTGTTAAAGTTATGAAAATGAGTTGAGAATTCTTGTTTGTATCTCTTGCTTTCCTTGTTTTTCTTTTTTGAATTCTCCCCTACTACCTTTATATGACAGCTACGTAAAGTTCTGTTCCCTATCTCCTAAGTGCTTACTTCCCCCCCTCCTCACTTAATTCCTTTCCACATGTCACATGTGTCCTTAACTAGTTTTAATCACTTCTCAGTACCCTCTGAACTTACCTGGAATTTCTTGCCCTATTTCTTTTAGTCACATTGTTTATCCCACCCTTTCCCTATTTTCTGCTTATTGAAATCCCACCCATCCTTCAAAGAATACTCAGATGCTGCCTTCCCAGCAAGACGTTGTTTTTCAGTGGGGTCTTTTTTATGGTCTCTGTTTCTGGATGGATGAAAGATCCCCTAACCCTACTGTAGGTAGTAGGGAACCACTAAGTTTTTGCACCATGCCCCAATGTACTATGAACTGTGTACACTGAGCGTGGGAAGGAGGTGGTGGATGTAAGGAAATCTGCACAGCTGACCGGGAGTAGAGTCACTGGAGTGGTAGGAAGGCAGCACTGTACCGGGCACTTCCAGAGAGTAAAGCAGGATAGCTAAGGTAATGTGATTATGACTGAAAGTACCAGAAAAATGCCTAAATTTTAACTTGTACTTTAATAATAGCTAATAATCTGTGCCAAACACTGTTCTAACAACTTTTCATATAGTACTTCTTTTAATATATGTATATAGCTTAAAAGTGGTTTTCTGAGATTTACCTACTCACTTTGTTTCATAGTTTTATTGTTTGGAAGAGTAATAATAACAAAGCTTATAACAGCAGTTCTCAACCTGTGGGTTGCGACCCACAGGAACTGTATTAAAGGGTCGAGGCATTAGGAAGGTTGAGAACTACTGGCTTATAATTATTTTAAGTTGTTAAAGAGGGGAGTCTTGCTCTGTCACCCCAGCTGGAGTGCAGTGGCATGATCATAGCTGACTAGCCTACTGCACCTGGGCTTAAGCCATCTTCCTGCCTGAGTAGCTGGCACCCTACTATAGGTGTGTGGCTCATTTTTCGTGTGTGTGTGGTTTTTTTTTAAGAGTTGGAGTGGGTAGGTCTTGAGTTGCCCAGACCGGTCTTGAGCTCCTGGCCTCAAGCATCCCTGTTGGCTTGCCCTTCCAAAGTACTGGGATTATAGGTGTGAGTCACCATACGTAGCTTTTTTTTAGGCAGACTTACTGTTTAAGACATGGGGCTAAGATGTCGTGATTTAGTAATTATAATATGCTACTTGTGCATTGCTAATACTTTAAAGTATTAAGGTTGGATATTAAATGAGGTGGATAAATGAAGTTTTATATTCATGTAAGTTGATGTTTAATGTTTAATTTCTGATCCTTTTTAGTGGTAAAGATGGCGAATTTAGGCGCTATCAGGGTCCAAGGACTAAGAAAGACTTCATCAACTTCGTCACTGATGAAGAGTGGAAGAGCATTGAACCTGTCTCATCGTGGTTTGGTCCAGGTTCTGTTCTGTAAGTATGAGGGATTTTTCTCTTACCCATCTCAGAATAAATTGGAACAGATAATTTCATGTAAATAAAGCACTCATACTCAATTGTTTCTTGGCCTCGTAAGATGTATTCTGATTTATTATGTGTTATTTTTAGTTTGACCTTCTCTTTTAAGGCAAATATTAATAGATATTCATGCTTGTTAAGCTAGAAGGAGGCATTCTATAGAATTAAGTTGAATACCTTTTTTTTTTTTTTTTTTTAAGACGGAGCCTCAAGCTATCCCCCTGGGTAGAGTGCCATGGCATCACAGCTCACAGCAACTTCCAACTCCTGGGCTCAAGCGAGTCTCCTGCCTCCACCTCCCAAGTAGCTGGGACCACAGGCGCCCGGCCATTTTTTGGTT
>CAUYQV010079606.1:0-33614 GCA_963574575.1 Galagoides demidoff
CAAAGGACCAAGCCTCTTTGCAGGGCAGGATCAGCAGCAGAAGTGTTACAGCTACAGCTCTTGCAAAGGACCAAGCCTCTTTGCAGGGCAGGATCAGCAGCGGAAGTGTTACAGCTCTTGCAAAGGACCAAGCCTCTTTGCAGGGCAGGATCAGCAGCAGAAGTGTTACAGCTACAGCTCTTGCAAAGGACCAAGCCTCTTTGCAGGGCAGGATCAGCAGCAGAAGTGTTACACCTACAGCTCTTGCAAAGGACCAAGCCTCTTTGCAGGGCAGGATCAGCAGCGGAAGTGTTACAGCTCTTGCAAAGGACCAAGCCTCCTTGCAGTGCAAGATCAGCAAGGGCCAAGCCTCTTTGTAGGGCAGGATCAGCAGCAGAAGTGTTACAGCTACAGCTCTTGCAAAGGACCAAGCCTCTTTGCAGGGCAGGATCAGCAGCAGAAGTGTTACAGCTATAGCTCTTACAAAGGACCAAGCCTCATTGCAGGGCAAGATCAGCAAAGGGCCAAGCCTCTTTGTAGGGCAGGATCAGCAGTAGAAGTCCCACAGCTCTGGCTCCTTCTTCCTGGATGGTCTGCTGGTCTTGTTCTTCTGCTCTATCTTCCTTGAAGGTCTGCAGTGATCTGCCCCCAGCACTCTGCTCAGGGGCCTTATATAGGTGTAATAGCTTCACTGTGATTGGTCTATAAAATGGACCAATCAGGAGCAGGATTGAAAATGGACCAATCAGGGATGGGCACCAGTGTTTTCCCTTGATTGGCAGGCCCTCCAGCGCCGCTCTACTGGAACCTCTGGGGGAAGAAAGCTCCCCTGCTTGCTCCAGCCTGCCTTTTTGCCGGCTGCTGTCACCAAGACAAGGTGGCAGGTCCCCTCCTCAGACCCTACTTGGCTGAGCTGGCTGGGGTGCCACTTTTCCGGTATCATTTTGATGGAGATTGTGTTAAATCTGTAGATTACTTTGGGTACTATGGACATTTTAACAATGTTGATTCTTCCCAATCATAAGCATGGTAATGTTTTTCCATTTGTTTTTCCATAGTATGTTTTTCCATTGCAATAGCATCTTCTGCTATTTCTTTTCTCAGGGTTTCTTAGTTCTCTTTATAGAGATCTTACATATCCTTTGTTAGATAAATTCCAGGTATTTCATCTTCTTTGGCACTACTATAAAAGGAATAAAGTATTGATTTTATTATCAGATTGCCTGTTGTTGGTATATATAAAGGCTTGTGATTTGTGGGTATCGATTGACTTTGTATCCCAATATGCTGCTATATTCCTTGATCACTTCTAAGAGCTTTTGTAGTTAAATCTCTGGAGTTTTTCAGATATAAGCTTATATTATCTTCAAAGAGTGAGAGTTTGGCCTCCTTGTCCCCATTTGAATACCCTCGATCTCTTTCTCTTGCCTGATTGCAATGGCTAAGACTTTTAGCACTATGTTGGGTAGCAGTGGTGACAGCGGACATCTTTGTATAGTTCCAGATCTGGGTGGAAATGCTTTCAGTTTTACTCCTTTCAATATGACATTGGTGGCGAATTTGCTGTAAATGGCCTCTATCAGTATAAGAAATGTCCGATCCAAGCCTATTTTCTTAAATGTTCTTATCAGGAAAGGATGCTGGATATTATTAAAGGTCTTTTCTGAATCAGTTCTGAGAATCATATGATCTTTGTTTTTTATTTTATTTATATGGTGAATTATATTTATGGATTTATGTATGTTGAACCAAACTTGTAACCCTTGGAGAAAATCAATTTGATCATACTATATAAGTTTTTTAATGTGTTACTGTATTCTGCTTGCTAATATATTTTTGAATATTTTTGCATTGACATTCATTAATGATGTTGGTCTATAGTTTTCTTTCTTTTTGGGGTCCTTTCCTGGCTTGGGAATCAGGGTGATACTTGCTTTGTATAATGTGTTGAGGAGGATTCCTCCTTTCTCTATATTTTGGAATAGATTATGTAATACAGGTACTAGTTCCTCTTGAAGGTTTGGTAGAATTCTGGTGTGAAACCATCTGGTCTTTCCTTTTGGGGGAGATTTTATATTGTTGATACTATTTCAGTGCTTGATATAGGTCTATTCAAAATTTCTAACTCTTGGGCCAGGCACGGTGGCTCACGCCTGTAATCCTAGCATTCTGGGAGGCCAAGGTGGGTGGATTGTCTGAGCTCACAGGTTTCAGACCAGCCTGAGCAAGAGCTAGACCCTATCTCTAAAAATAGCTGGGTAGTGTTGTAGGCGCCTGTAGTCTTAGCTACTTGGGAGGCTGAGACAAGAGAATTCCTTGAGCCCAAGAGTTTGAGGTTGCTGTGAGCTATGACGCCACAGTACTCTACTAAGGGTGACAAAGTGAGACTCTGCCTCAAAATAAAACAATTTTTTTTCTAACTCTTTCTAGTTGAGTTTAGGAAGGTAGTGTGCTTCTAGGTATTGATCCTTTTCTTCTACATTTTCATATTTCTGAGAATAGAGTTTTTTGATAATAATCATTTAGGATACTTTGTATTTCTGTGATATCTGTTGTTATTTCCCCTTTATCATTCCTTATTGGAGTTATTAGAGAACTTATTTTTCTGTTTTTGGTTAATCTGGCCAAAGGTTTAATCAATTTTATTAATCTTTTCAAAGAAGCAACTTTTTGTTTTGATGATCTTCCAAACGATTATTTTGCTTTCAGTTTCATTTAATTCTACTCTTTGAAAGAAACATAGGGATAGATCTTCATGACCTTGGATTGAACCATGATTTTTAAGATATGACACCAAAAGCATAAGCAACAAAAAAAAAACAAGATCAATTAGACCAGTGGTTCTCAACCTTCCTAATGCCATGGCCCTTTAATACAGTTCCTGTGGGTTGTGACCCACAGGTTGAGAACCACTGAATTAAACTTTATCAAAATTACAAACATTTGTGCTTCAAATGACACCATCAATATGCTGACAAGATAGCTTGTGAATGAAAGAGCATAGTTTGAAAGTTGTGTTTGATAAGGGATTTGTATATATAAATGTGTGTGTGTATATGTATCTTCCAACTGAATAATAAAAGATCAAATAACTAGTTAAAAATGGGCAAAGGTTTTGAATGAACACTTCTAACATAAACAAATGGACACTAAGCACTTGAAAAATTGGTCAATATCATTAATCATAAAGGAACAAAATTATGTTTGGAATTTAGACCATTGTCAATAATTTTGTTTTAATTCTCTTTGCAACAGAAGGATTTTATTGATAGAATGTATTGAGGAAATCAGTGAAACTAGCTATAATTTGCTTTTTAAAAGCATATATAGGGTTGATATACACATGTAATGGAATAAAGTTGGACCCTCATCTATCACCATATGAATAAATTAACTCAGGGCAGTGCCACTGGCCCCATATACTGAGGGTGGTGGGTTCAAACCCAGCCCCAGCCAAACTGCAAAAAAAAAAAAAATAGCCAAGTGTTTTGGTGGGGGCCTGTAGTCCCAGTTGCTCAAGAGGCTGAGGCAAGAGAATTGCCTAAGCCCAAGAGCTGGAGGTTGCTGCTGTGAGCTGTGACACCATGGCACTCTACCAAGGGTGACAAAGCAAGACTCTGTCTTTACAAAATAATAATAATAATAATAACTCAAAATAGATTGAAGACCTAAATATAAGACATAACTATAAAACTCCTAGAAGAAAACATAGGGAAAAGTATTTGTGAAATTGAACTTGGCTATGATTTTTTGAATATGACACCAAAAGTACAGGCAACAAAAGCAAAAATAGATAAATGTGACTACATGATATTTTAAAAGTTTTACATATCAAAGGATACAATCAGCAGAATGAAAAAGCAACTTACTGAATGGCAGAAAATATTTATTAATCATATATCTGATTAGGTGTTAAGATCCAGAATATATAAAGAACTTTAATTTAAAAACAAACAAGCAAAAAAACACCAATAATCTGATTTAAAATTTGGAAAAAACGTGAACAGACATTTCTCCAAAGATGACATACAATAGCCAAGAACCATATGTAATGATGCTCAACAACACTAATCATTAAAGAAATGGAGATGAAAAGCACAAGGAGATATTACCTCGCACCCATTAGGATGACTACTGTTAAAAAATACAATAAACTTTGGTAAGGGTGTAGAGTAATTAGAACTTTTGTCTGCTGTTGATGTGATTGCAAAATGGTGTAATAGCTAATGGAAAGCCATATAGAAGTTCCTTTAAAAATTGCAAATAGAACCACCGTATTATCCAGTAATTCCACTCCTAGGTATGTAAGTGAAAGAAGTGAAATCAGGGGCTCAATGAGATCTTTGCACACCTATTTTTAGAATGGCACTATTCACATTAGACAAAAGATAGAAGCAACCTAAATGTCCAGTGTCAGAGAGTATGTATACATATGTACAATGGAATAGTATTTAGTGTTATACGGTGGAATAGTATTTAGCCTTATGAAGGAAGGAAATCCTGTTCCACGCTATGACATAAATAAAACTTGAGGATATTATGCTAAGTGAAATAAACTAGTCACAAAACAACAAATACTGTATGATTTCACTTAAATAGAGGTATCTAAAGTAACCAAACTCATTAAAGCAGAAATTCAACAGTGGTTGTCAGTGGCTGGTGGGAGGGGTAAATAAAGAGTTGCTCTTAAATCTCAGTCATGAAAGATGAAAAATTTCTAGAAACCATCTGTACAATATTGTAGTTTTATTTTTTTCAACATTGTTCTTTTATTTAGCAATATTGTAAAGCATACTGAAAATTTTGTTGAGAGGAGTAGAATAAAAGGAAGAAAATTTTGTCACATGTTACAATATGGATGCACCTTAAGGACATTACGCTACATGAAACCAGCCAGTCACAAAAACATATACACTTCATGTTGGGCTTTGAATCCCTCCCCCCAAAAGAATATATTGGAGACTTATACTTCCATGTATGACCTTTAAGAGGAGATTTTAATACTGGTTTTTCAGAAATGGATTTATTATAGAGGTAGTGGGTTTTTTATGAAAAGGATGAGTTTGGTCCCCTCTTGCATTCTTTTTCTCACCTTCTCTTTGCCCTTCCACCGTATGATAATGTAGCAAGAGGTCCTTTCAAGATGCTAGCCCTCGGTCTTTAACTTCTCAGCTTCTAGAACTGTACAATAAATCTATGTTCATAATAAATTATCCATTCTGTGGTGCTCTGTGATAGCAGCACCAAAAGGACTATGGTATTATATGATTCCACTTATATGAAGTGTCTAGAATAGTCAAATTTATAGAAACTAGAAAGTAAAAGGGTGGTTAACACGAGCTGAGAGAAGGAAGAAGAAGGGAATTGTTTAATAGGTGTAGAATTCTCATTTTGCCAGATAAAAAAATTCTGGAGCTCTATTTCACAGCAATGGGAATATACCTAATACTCCTAAACTGCACACTTAAGAATGTTTAAGATGATCAACATTTTTTTTTTTGAGGCAAGGTCTTACTGTGTTGCCTGGGCTAAAGTGCAATGAGTGGTGTTATCAGAACTCACTGCACCATCAAACTTCTGAACTCAAGCAATCCTCCTGCCTCAGCCTCCTGAGTAGTTGGTACTACTGGTGTGCACTCCTATTCCCAGCTAATTTTTAAAAAAAATTTGCTATAGATGAGTTCTTGCCACGTTGCTCAGGCTAGTCTTGAACTCCTGGTCTCAAGTGATCCTCCCACTTTGGCCTCCCAAAGTACTAAGACTAGGTGTTAGTCACCATGCTTGTCCATGGTATGCTTTTTTTTTTTAACCACACACACACACACACACACACGCACACACACTTTCTTATGTAGAGTTAAAGAGTGGAAGCAAATATTCAGATCCATAGTAGTCTAGGTTAAATATGTCCAAAATTTTTACTGAGTTTCTCCTAAAAAAATTTAAAGCATACATTCTAATAATACGTATTTGCTTCTTTATCCATTCTAAACATATAGGATTATTCTAATATATCACATATCTTGGAAACTATACATAATAAAGGATTAGAGACAATATTCATTAAAGTTTTAATATTTTCTTTGCCTGTTTCAATGGCTCATCTTATGAAGGTCTTGAAGTTCATAATTCTTACTTTGGAGTCACTAATCCAGGCAAAAAGTGATGGGGGCATAGACCAAAATGCTAATAATGGAAGTGGTGTATAGGGATTAAATTTAAGATATATTTGAAGGTGAAGCACACTGGATTTGCTGAAAAATTGCCTAAGAAATTTGGTTTCTGGTGATGCTGTTAAATAAGATGGGGAAGACTGTGGAAATTAATTTTAAGGGTAGAGATCAAGAGATTTGTTTGGGATATTTTAAGATTTAGATGCTTGGCTGGGAGTGGTGGCCCACACCTGTAATCCTAGCACTCTAGGAGGCTGAGGCTAGTGGATTGTTTGAGCTCACAAGTTCGAGACCAACCTGTGCAAAAGCGAGACCCTGTCTCTACTAAAAATAGCAAAACTGAGGCAAGAGGATCGCTTGAGTCCAAGTTGGAGGTTTCTGTGAGCTATGACACCACAGCACTCTACTCAGGGCCACAGCTTAAGACTAGAAGATGTACAGAAGAGAAGAAAGGCTGGGAATTAACTCTTATAAACTCTAGCACTTAATGATTGGGTATAAGAGAAGGAGAAAACAACAAAAAAATTTTGATAAGTAAAAAAAAATGGCATGTCCAGAAAATCAAAGGGCACTGGAGTCCTAAAAGCTAATGAAGAAAGTATGTCAAGAGACAAGATATAGGCTGGGTGCCCATGCTCAGTGGTTAGGGAACTGGCCACATGTTCTGGGGCTGGTGGGTTTGAACCTGACCTGGGCATGCTAAACAACAACAACAACAACAACAAAATGGCTGTGTTGTGGTGGGCATCTGTAGTCCCAGCTACCAGGGAGGCTGAGGTAAGCAAATCACTTGAGCCCAAGAGTTTGAGGTTGCTGTGAGCTCTGACAGTATAGCGCTCTACAGAGGGTGACAAAGTGAGACTCTGTCTCAATAAATAGGTAAATAAATAAAATGAAAAATATGATGAAATAAAAGGTTGATAAAAAATAACATAAAAGAAGAAACAAAATATGATTACCTATATCAAATGCTATTGAAAAATCCTTAATATAAAAAATGACAATGGATTATTAGATTTTGCAAGGTATAAGTCATTCCAGTGGAGTAAATGGAGCATAAACCTTATAGGTGTGTGAAATGATAAAATGTTGATAGTAAGTATAGACTCCACTTTTTAGGAGTTTAGCTCAAATTGATCATTATGCTAAACCAATCTTGCATGCAAGGATGGTCTTTGTCATAATGTATAACCTTTTTATTGTGTTATTGAATTCAGTTTCCTAGTACTTTATGCGGGATTTTGCATTTATTTTCATCAGAGATACTGACCTATAGTTTGCTTTTCCTGTGGTATCTTTTCTAAGAATTCCCATACGATGTCCATAATGGCTACCTCATTTTAGAATCCTACCAATAGTGCACAAGGATTCCAATTTCTTTATGTCCTCAACAGGACTTATTTTCATTTTTAAAAAATAGTAGCCATGTGCTATAGTTTGAATGTTCCTTTTCCTTCAAAATTCACGTTCAATCTTAATCCTCAATGCAAGAATATTAAGAGGTGAGGTATTTAGGAGATGACCAGGTCATGAGGGCTATGCCCTCATGAATTGGATTAGTGTTCTCCTAAAAGAGGGCCCTGTGAACTCTGGAGTTCCATGTTGCCCTTATGTCCCTTCTGCCATGTGAGGACACAGCATCCTTCCCCTCTAGAGGGCATAGCAACAAGGTGCCAGCTTGGAATGAGAGTGAGTCCTGACCTGATACTGTATCTGTAGCACCTTGATCTTGGACTTTCCAGCTCTGGAATTGTAAGTAATAAATTTCTATTTTATTTATAAGTTACCTAGTCTGTGTTATTTCATTATTGCAGCACAAATTAACTAAGACGCTGTAATTAATGTATGTTAGGGGCAGATGGCTATGACAGTAGTTGGACTACCTTCCCTTGATTATTTACCTGGGGTGGGTATTCACATCCCTTTGCAGTCCTCAGTCCTTGAGTCATATTTAATGACTTACTCTTAAGGGAGTAAGAGATAGAATGTGGGAGAAAAGATAGCGTGTCACTTCTGAGTTTAGTTTATAAAAAGAATGTAGCTTTTTTTTTTTGACTTTTCACTCTTTCTCTCATCATAGGTGCTGGGAGAAACAAGATGCCTTGTAGTGAGAAACTCTATAGAGAGGCTCTAGTAGTGCAGCCAGGAACTAAGGCCCCCTGTCCAATAGCCCACCAGAAACCAAGGCCATCCAACAGCCTCCATGTGAGTGGGCCAAGAAGTTAATTCAGCTCCCTTCGAGTTGGGATTGCAGCCACACATGTATAGTAGCTGATCACATTCTCATTAGAGAACCTGATTTAGAGCCACCCTTTAAGCTGCTACCCATTTCCTGATCCTCATGAATGGTGAGATAATGTGCATAGTTTTTATCTGCTAAGTTTTGAGGAATTTGTTATACAGCAATAGATACTCATATGGGGGTAGCAGAGTGGGAAGTGTGGTTGTAGAATTTAGAAAGGTTTTTTTTTTTTTAATGGGGAGATACGGTATATTCGTTTGTTGCTATTTCTTATCAGCATACAATGATGCAGTGGAAGGGGGTGATAGTTGTAATCCTTGAATAGGGATCTTGCACAAACGTGAGAAGGTTGATATTTGGAGCAAAGATGAGGCAGAGTGTTTGCACACAAATGTAGTTGCATAAGTAGAGTTGGAGGTGGGAGGATAAGGAAATTTTTTTCTAATTGTTTCTATTTTCTCAGTAAAAGAAGGAAAGTAACCACTTAAGAATGAGGAGACAGTAAAACTACATTATCAATATGTAACATTGATAGGGATTAACTTACAGTATAAAGACCATTCATAGAATTTGAGAACAATAAAACTGCTGCCTTGGCTCGGTGCTTGTAGCTCAGCGGTTATGGCACCAGCCACATACACCAGAGCAGGCGCATTCGAATCCAGTCCCGGCCTGCCAAACAACAATGACAACTACAACCAAAAAATAGCATTGTGGTGGTTGCCTGTAGTCCCAGCTACTTGGGAGGTGGAGGCAGGAGACTCACTTGAGCCCAGGAGTTGGAGGTTGCTGTGAGCTGTGATGCCACGGCACTCTACCCAGAGCGACAGCCTGAGGCTCTGTCTCAAAAAAAAAAAAAAAAAAAAAGAAAGAAAGAAAAGAAAAGTCTGCTGCCAATACAAAGGAACTGTGATTTTTGTCAGCTGTAGTCAAAAATACTTATCTAACCTTTTATATAGCCGATCCCTCTCCCTAAATTAAAGATTGAATCAATATAAACTTTAGCATACCCAAATAGAATGACAACAGAAATTCTTGGGAAGTTTTGTTTTGCAGTGAGGACCATATACATAGACACATAGTAGCAAGAAGAATATGCATTCAAAGGTGTCACGGAGGAACTTTGTCATTTATGGCTCATATTACTGAGGCAATATGAGGCTCATATTACTAGGACTGGTATTGGAATTCTATGAGCTAAGGAAATCCAGGTCCTCTCCCGTCTGGTCAGGGTAAACTGAACTAAAGCATCATCAGTCAGAGTAAATCAGAACTGGAGAAAAGGAATTGGCAATGTATTCAGCTAAGCGTTATCAAGGGTTACAAAGTAATGAATTAGAAATCCACAAATAAAAGCAAAACCATTTGCGAAGTTCTACATATAATGAGGCTTGGAATTAACATTCTAATAGCCCGATCATTGATAAATGAAGAAATAAAACTTGCCTGACTCAAATCCACTGAGAAGTTTGCAGAGCATGATTAGAAGAAATTGAGCTGTAATTCAGTGAACATTGTACTGCAAATGGAAAGCTTCAAAATGTAATCAATTTTGATGTCCAAGGTCTAAGCATTCCTGAAACGATTACTATGAGATTCATTTTTACTCTGCCAGTGTTGGTGGGAAACATTTCACACTACTCCACGTATTTGGAAGAAAGTTTTAAATAGATAAGAACTCCAGAATAATCCCAATACCCACAGTTGTGCTGAATTTTATACATGAATCCAGAATGTATTCTCTCTCCTGAGCTAAATTAGACATCAAACCCAGTGACCAGTAGGTTGTCTAACTCTATTGCACATTTATTTTTACCTTTTTTAATGCAATGAACCTGGAAATCTTTGTGTTTATATATTGTGTGGAGGTTTTGAAGCCTAAAACTAGAATAAGGGTGCCCAACCTTTTTTTTTAATCTCTGCAACACATTGGAAGAATAAGAGCTGTGTTGGGCCACACATTAAATATGGAAACAATAAGAAAAAACTGACTAGCAAAAAAATAATAAATAAAACAAACAAAAATTAAAACTAAAACCACAACCAAACAAAAAGATCCTGGTATAATATCCAACACCACAGGTAAGCAAAAAATGTCCTAACAAAATCTGCATGCCCACAGGCCCCTCAGGTTGGACACCTCTGATCTGGACCATGGGAATGATCACCATAAAGATTACTTTGGTTCCACGAACTGGAAGTAAAAGAAGTACATTTATAGAGGGGAATGGCGTCCCTCATACCACCATGACTAAATCAATCTCTTTCTCCTCTAAAATCCCACAGTACCTTTTAAAAAAATCTTTCTTTTGGCATTTATTACATTATCCTTTGTTTGGAAGTTATTTGTGAGTAGGATTCATAAACTTAGAGCTCTTTGAAGGCATATATTATCTCATATTCACCATTAAATATGATAATCATTGTAACTATTCAATAAATATTTCTGATTATCCTTCCAGATATGGTAGGAAGTAGGTGACACTTTTCTAAGTCTAACTTCATCACTCATTAGTCAACTAAATGTGGGTAAAAAGTATGTTTGTGATTTCCAAGTCAAAACACTAAGAACCAGGATATAATCCATCATCTTCTCTTTTCCTGGCTCAGCAATTAAGGAAGGCTAGTGGTGGAGCTTCCCTCAACATGGATCTCCAAGTGAGGATAATATTCAGCGGATTTCCCCAGCTAACATGCAATGGAAGTGTAGCATGAACGAAAAATGTGTTTTTGATGTATTAATTCTCTTATATTTTGGGAGTTACTGGTTTATGCAACATAAGTAAGCCTATTCTGACTAATATATTGTACACTTCATGTCACTGAACACAAGGCCCCGAAGAAAAAATTTCAATTGCTAAAGGACTTTCAGGTCTTAGGATTGGTTTCATTCTCTGAGGACTCTCTCAGCTCAGTGGCATGCATTGCTCTTAGTGTGGAAGCTGATTATGTCTGTGATTCCAAGTTTACCATAAGAACCAGGACATTCATCTTTCATATCCCACTTACTCTGCTACTAAGCAATAATTGAAATAAGCACTATTTTCTCTTTATCATTATAGTTACAGAGCTCCAGAACATCATATTTGGAAGATACCATGGGATCTTCAACACTCCTTCTTCATTATACAGATGGCCATGAGAATGACCATTAAATAGATGACTCATGACCAAAGAAGGAAAAGCTTAATGGTAGAAAAATGGTTAAATGTTAGGGACTGAGGCACTTACCAACTGGTTGGGCAAGGAAGAGAATTCAAGAACATAATGAATAAACTGATACAGGCTATTGATGCATTGGGAACCTATAGAAAGAAATGATCTATCGATCCATGTCCATAGGTAGCTATGGACACATCAATAACTTATATGAATTTTCTTTATGGCAATTAGGTGAAAGAAACGGTGCATTTCTTAGTTTTTTTTAAGTCAAATTAAACCTGGGTTGGTTCTTACCACTAAGATTGGTGAAATTCAATCTCAATCATTATTTTGAGGTTTGACCTATGACTTTCTTTGTATAAACTTGCTGTAAATCATACAATCCAAGAAATTTGGGGAAAACCTTCTGGCTTTTAATCCAATGTGGTCTTGAGAAAATATTTAAGTTATATGATACATGAAAATAAGGTCAGTTGTTCTAATTACAACCTATTTTCCCTATTAGGTAAATTTGGCCCCTAACATGTTTGTTGTCACTTTAAAACTTGTGATACTTAGAGATTAGTCCCTTGCATCTACATAAGTACCCTCATCAGAAAGCCTGCCAACTCCTATCTCTGTATACAAAAATGTTGTACCATATATTCCTAACATTCAAAGAGCCCATAAAACTTCTACCCTTTCTGTACTGGGGAATCCAGATCTGAAATACTTACCCTTATCAAAAAGTCTTGGCTTACATTTATGTGAAACTACAGACATCCAAAAACAATTAACAATATACTGTGGAACCTTCAAACCATCATTAGAGAAATTACATCAAGCAAATTGGATTTATCCATTGGATACATACTAGGAGAAACAGTCACTAATAAAGACATTTTTTAAAACCAACCCAAATTGAATGAATCTCGAAAAATATAAAATGTTAAAACTGGCACTAAAATTCAAAACTTGATTAAACTAATCACATTAAAGAGGTAAAATAATAAAAAGCATTTCTTCCAAAGAGCATGAGGCCCAAATGTTAGAGCTGAGTTTTACTGACTTTAAAGAATAGTTAACCCTTCCCTTCTATAAATCTTTACAGAGAAGCTCAGGTTATAAGGCTCCTATAGCCTTGACATAAAAACCAGTTAAATATATTATTTAAAAAATTTAAAATTCAAAGACTATTGATATAAAAATTCTTAACATAGTCTTAGTTAGCTGAATTCAAGTGTATAAGAGAAAACAACACATTCTGACAAACAGGGGTCTATCCCAGGGATAAAAGAATAATTTAGTACCAGAAAATTTTGTCAATGTATTTGCTATTTAATATACCAAAGAGAGGCTCTCCTTCTGGTAAAAGTTCTTACAAAAACTAAGGGTAGAATGAAACTTTTTTTAACTTCATAGAAGTGATCTACCAACACTCCACAGCAAGCACTCTTTAGTGAAGAAAACAAACACACATTTCAAAGAAAGTTGGAAACTAGACCAAGATGCTGATCCTCACCACTGCATTTTACTATAGCACAGTGGTTTTGATATAATGCAAATCTTGAAAACACAAATTTCTTTCAACATGATTAATATACGAAAAGTTTTGGCTATAACATGCATTTTGTGTTTTCTTTTGCATGATTGCTTCCATGAGACACAGGTAAACACAGGAAGCCACACTCAGCTTAACTGAACCACAGAGGAGTGCCCCGAACATGTTTGTGTTCACACACACAAACACACAGGCACACACTTTAGACACCCACCAGCTTGCTCAGCTTACCACATGTTTATGAGTCACAATTGTTCACACCTGACATTGCAAATTTCCCTCTGATTTCAGACAACTCCCCTCCCTACCACGTCACAAGAACTCATAAAATGCAACCCTTCCACGGCCTGTGTCCACAAAATTACTTCAGATCTTTTTCAATGGAAAGTGCCATAATTAGTAAAAATATTTATGCATCTTTAACCATTTAACATGTGAAACTCTGTAATGTCATTTCTTCTTTTTGATAACTTTTTAACAGATTTATATACTCATGAAACCAATCATGCAGTCAAGATAATGAACATATCCATTACCCCAAAAGTCTCTTCCTGCCACTTTGTTAACCATTTCTTCACTGAACTTTTCATTGTCCAGAACTGTATACAAATTATAAAGTATGTGTTTTTTTGTTATCTGGTTTCCCACTCATTCAATATAATTATTTTTATTTGCATCTATGTTGTGTAATATTCCATTGTAGGAATATTGTATAATTTATTTATCTATTTACTGGTTGATGTGCATTTAGGTTATTTTCATTTGTTGCTGGTGTAAACAAAACTGCTATGAGTCTTTGAGTGAAAATATGGTTTTGTTTTCTTGAGTAAATACCTAGGAATGAAAAGAGGGGAGGAGGGAGGCTGGTGGACGGACGGCAATTGGTGGGACCACACCTATGGTGCATTTTACAAGGGTACATGTCAAATCTACCAAGTGTAGAATATCAATGTCTTAACACAATAACAAAGAAAATGAGGTAAAGGCTATGTTAACCGGTTTGATGAAATTGTATATAAAACCAGCACGTTGTCCCCCATAATTGCATTAATGTATGCAGCTATGATTTAATAAAAAAAGAATTTTTATACAGAACATACCAAGAACTCTGTAATGTCATTTCTATTAGGTTTCTGTCTCTTTTTAATGTGTCACTGATGAAGTTTTTCAGTGCTATTACCCTAACTTCATTTTCCCACAAGCCCTGTGTTTTTTATTGAAAGATTTTGCATAGCTTGGTGGATTTTAGGAATGCACAGACTTGTTAAAATGGAACAGACTATACTCAAAGTCTTGGTGAATGAAATAAGAAATGCAAGAGATATTAAAAATAAGAAAACAAGGCTGAGCATGTTGGCTTACACCTGTAACCTTAGCACTTTGGGAGGCCAAGGTGGGTGGATTGCTTGAGCTCGGGAGTTTGAGATCAGCCTGAGCAAGAATGAGACCCCCATCTCTACTAAAAATAGAAAAACTAGCCAGGCATCCTGGTGGGCACCTGTGGTTCCAGGTAGTTGGGAGGCTGAGGCAAGAGGATCACTTGAGTCCAAGAGTTTGAGGTTGCTGTGAGATATGATGCCATTGCACTCTATCTATGGTAGCAGAGTGAAAATATGTCTCAAAATAAATAAATAAATGGGTCAGTGCCTGTGGTTCAAAGGAGTAGGGCACCAGCCCCATATACCAGGGGTGGCAGGTTCAAGCCTGGCCCTGGCTAAAAACTGCAAAAAGAAAAGAATAATAAACATAAATATCTTAAAAAAAAAAAGAAAGAAAACAAGAGGTATTAACACTCAGAGACAGTGTATTGTTATTTGCAGATGGTGCGATAATTTACATAGAAATAAGAGAGAATTCCCAAACCATTAAGACTAACTGAAGAGTTCCAAAAGGTTGCTGAGCTACAATAAAAATTCTAGTACAAACATCCTTGTGTTAAAATGATTTTTTTCTTCTGGCTAGATACTTAGTAATGGGACTGTGGGATCAGGAGTGGAAGCAACCCAAGGGCCCAACTACCCATGAATGGATTAACAAACTGTGATATATGTATACCATGGAATACTATTTAGCCAGAAGAAAATATATAGACTTTATATCTTTCATGTTTATCTGGATGGAATTGAGACACATTTTTCTCAGCAAAGTATCTCATGAATGGGGATAAAAAGCATCTAATGTGCACAATACTAGTAAGAGCCCAATATATAAACAACTACATATCAAAGAAAAAATGCAAGTATAGGGCAGCACCTGTGGCTCAAAGGAGTAGGGCGCCTGCCCCATATACTGGAGGTGGGGGGTTTAAACCTGGCCCTGGCCAAAAATTGCCAAAAAAAAAAGTATAATCTAGCAAGGGGGAGGGGAGAGAAGGGAGAGGAAGCAGAAGGGCAGGGGGAAGAAGGAGAGCAATTGGCAGGATCTCACCTAACATGCACAGGGTGAGGGTACTCGGCACGTCCCCTGGGTGAAGGGCTCAACTACAACTTGAACTTTACCTTAGAAACTAAAACAATGTGACCTAAACATTTGTTCCATAATATTAATCTGAAGACCAATAAAAGTTGCTGAACTTAAGTCAACATGAAAAAATTAATAGCATTTCTCCAGATCATTAATAACCAGTTAGAAAATATAGTAGAAAATAAGATATAATTTACAATAATAGACAACACTATAAAGCTGTGGTCCCCAGCTCCCCGTCCAACTGGTAAGGGTGCATGGCCTGTGAGGAACTAGGCCGCACAGAAGGAAGTGAATGGCAGGCAAGCCAGGCAGGGAAGCTTCATCTGTATTTCCAGCTGCTCCCCATCGCTGGCATGCCACCCGAGCTCCGCTTCCTGGCAGGTGAGCATTAGATTCTCATAGGAGAGTGAACATATGTAAAATGTGCGTGTGAGGGATGGAGATTGAGTGCTCCTTATAAGAATCTAATGCCTCAAGCGAGTTGTATTCCTGAACAAAATGCAGGACCAGTTTGTGCTTAAAATCATCTGAACTCAGAACCTAGTATACATACAAATCTATTTGTCATCTGCATAATATCTGACAAGAGAACATTTGAAAGTCAAGAGGGCCAAAAGCATATTTTGGGGTGGGCTGGGCATAGTGACTCACATCTGTAATCTCAGCACTATCAGAGGCCAAGAGGGGGCGATAGTCTGAGGACAGCAACATCGGCAGACTTGTCTCAAAAAAAAAAAAAAAAATTAGACAGACACACTGGTGGGCACCTCTACTTCCAGCTACTCAGGATGCTGAAGCAGGGGGATCCCTTGATCTCCAAAGTTGAAGGTTGCAGTCAGCTGTCTGATATGGCACTCCAACCTAGGCAACTGATTTTCTATATTTGCGTGTACATACACACATACACACATACACACACAGGGTGTCCATAAAGTTAGTGTCCAATTTAAAATGTACAACTGTTTTACACTGCAAACAAACTTTATGGACACCCTGTATTTTGCATGTGTTTTGCGTATAAAATGTCTAAAATCCTGGCCTTCACTCACTAAAGCCTAATAATACTCTTCAATCGTCAAGACCCCACAAACTTCCAAAACATCCTTTGGGAAGAGTGCCACTCTCATTGTGAATAATTGGTTTAGATGAACCAGAAACTCATACAAATCAACAAGATAAAAACAGTACCTGCAGAATGGAAAGTGGACAAAAATTATTAAAAGGAAGTTCGCAGAGGGACATCATGGATGAGCAATAAGCATATGAAGAGATGATAATCCTTATTCGTAATTAGAAACATGCAAGGTGAAACAGCAATGTGATATTACTGTAGAATCATCAGATCGCCCGAGAAAGGGTGTATATGTAATCAGGAATCTTCAGATATGTTGGGGATACATGTTAACAGGTACGGCCATTAGGAAAGTCATTTGGAAGTCATTAGTGAAAATAGAAATGTGCATTTCCCTGGACGCAGCAATTCCACTCCTGAGTATAAAGCCCAAAGAAATTCCTGCACAGGCACACAAATGTATGTAGGAGTATGCTGATCACAGCAGTGTTGGTAATAGGAAAACACTGGAAGCAACCTAAATATTTGCAAGTAGAGGCATGTATAAATAGAGACACACAGCAAGGTGGAATATTATACAGTAGTAAAAGCAAATGAAATGTATTCTGATAGATATCAGCAACATAACATTGAATGAAGAAAGGGATAAGATGTACAGCACAATATTATTTGTATAAATGTATCCTGCAAATTATAGTTACTGTGGATACGTGTAATATGCACATAAAGGCCTGGACAGTAGGTTGAAATGATCCACATAAAATAGACAGTAACAAGTTCCTATGATTTGTATTATTCCCAGGTATTTTTTTTCTGTGCAGTATGGCATAAGCTGACTGCAAAATCAATCATGTCATATTTCCATTAATGTTGCCTATATTTTCAAAATAAGAAAATGAAAGGTAATTTTCTGCTTTCCTTCACTTTTCCTTCTCACTGCTCCCCCAGGGTACTCAGGGGTGTTTGTCCTACAGGTCTGCTTTCCTTGTTTCAGGTTAGTATTCAGAGGCTGTCATTTGTTTTGCTTTGTGTATAAAAATATAAAGCCTTAGGTGCGCAAAATTTTATTGATAGGAATCTTCAGATCATGCAGCATTATCATTGGACCATTCATAGACAATTTAAAAATATTTTTATGTTATTTGATCCCAACTCTACCCCTTTAACCCAACGTGAAAAAGAAAATAACAGATGGGGAAACTATTTACAAGTAGGTACACGCTTAACCCTGCTGATAATCAAGGAAAGGAAAATTTTAAAAAAGCAATAGGAGGTCATTTTTATCTATTAAGTTGTAAAAATGTAAACAATGTATCTTAATTCTGACAACAGTGTGGCAGAGCCGGTGCTCTCCGATTTAGAAATTTTACTGAAAATTTTATAGACCTCTTGGAAATAGGCAATAAAATATTCATATTCTTTGACTAATTAATCCCACGTCTGGGACTTATACTTAGGAAAATTTTCGAAATATAGTACACATTATATGGATTAAAGTGGCCATTGCAGCGTTGCCTAAAACAACCTTCTGAACTGTCTAATGATGAGGAAATGGGTAAAGAAAGTAGGTTACATTCCTTCACTGGAAAATTGCGCATTCATTAAAATTATAACAGCACCTGGAAATATTGTGGCTTGATAGCAATACGATTAAAACTGTAAAAAATATCCCACAGAGATACACTTGGGATACTGTAAGAAAATATACAAAAATGTTAATTATAGATTTATGTGGTAGAAAAGCGATCATATTTTTACAAGAATATATGTAAGGAGTTTCTAATTTGTGTCCAAAAATACATAAAGCTTTGGAAAGACATCTGAAGTTGAGATGATTATTTTGGTTTCTGTGATGTTAGACCTGTTTTTTTTTTTGTTGTTGTTTCCATTAGGGAACCAGTTCCTCAGCTACTCCAGAGGTTCTAGTTAACCTGGTTTAGGGTTGGGCCTGGATACCAGGGGTTTTGTTTGTGGTATTTGTTTGGATTGGCTCTGTTTTCAGTCTACGAGAGGATACCACTTTCGTAGCCAGGTTGCGACCACCAGTCTAATGAAATTCTAAAGCCCCTTTTCATACAGAACTTCAGCAAAAAAACACTGGACTGCCTCATGAGTTGGTAAGATAGCCATTATTGAAAGTATTCAAGGAAAGTGGAACAATTATTTGATACACTTGCTCTATTGTAAACTTCAGCACTAGACAGAGGGATTTTAAGATGCAAATGCACCTATTTTCTCATAAGATTGAAAAGTTCTAGGAATTACAAAATTGTCCCTTTTATCAACTTCAGTTTCAGGCTATGGAGGACAGACTTTTGTATCAAATTTTACTTCTTTATCAAAAAGAAATACAAACAACACAAAGCAGTGTCTAATAATGAACATCACTTTGTTTTACAGTTTTTGGCCAGGGCTGGGTTTGAACCTGCCACCTCTAGCATATGGGGCCTGCGCCCTACTCCTTTGAGCCACAGACACCACCCTGACCATTACTTTTTTGTAAGTAACTTGGGTTTTCCTTTTCAGTTTAGTTCAAGGGGAGGGTTGGTCTCTGTGCCAGGTTACATCAGATAGAAACTTCCTGTGAGATACCAGCCTTTGCATCCCCATGGCAAGCAATGCTGGTTATTATGTATCCTATAGCCATAGCCCCCTCCAAAAGAAAAACCTTGCTAATAGAACGCTGATTTAGTTCAGAATTCGTCGTGACAAACTCTGGGAAGGTGGCTACCTCTCCTCTACATACAAGTCATATTAACTCCATTGTCCTCTTGCCAGTGATCTGTTTAGGAGTAAGCATGTGATCCAGTTTTGTCTAAAAATATGTAAGGTGGAGTCTTGCCCTGGGGTGAGGATGAGGATGAGGGGCTTCTCTAAAAGCTCTACTTCTTGATGAATAGCAGAAGATTTAATAGGAAAGGGTCTTCCTTCTAGTCTTTCATGAGTCCTCTAACAATATGACACATTGAGTCATGGCAACTATCTTGCAAACATGACGGCCAAGCCGGCCAAGCCAGAATAATTGCAGAGAAATCAACCCAGACTCCTGCTATTATAGACCTCGAGTAAAGACTAGCTGTATGGTTTTTATCAAGTGAGATAATTAATTCCTGTTGATTCAAGTCACATTTTAACCGGATCTTCTGTTACTTGCAACCTAAATATCTCAACAAATAGTGTCCCAGAAGAAGAATTCAGGTTGAATGAATTGCAGAGACTGAGAAATACACCTATATAGAAAAACTTCTATTCTATACTTTGGTGGTAGCATAATAAATTCCAGATAGCACTGGAAGAATCTAGACACTATCTATCGATATCTGTCTATTTATCTAATCTCTCTATCTGCTTACCTAGCTAGTCATAATTTGCTAACTGTAACAACCACATTAAGTGACACAGAGGTCCCTCAAGCCAAACTATCTGATTTAAGGATCAATTAAGGTATTTTCAATGTTAATCCCTCTATTGCCTCAGCCATATGTCTGCTATGTACGGATGTCATCCAACCAATTGCAGATTAATCCGTGAATACCACTTCATCCTGCTGGCCTCATTTTCTCAATTTTAATAGGTCGACTTCTGATCAGAAAATGATTGGTTGTTTTCTAGCATTGTTGTAGGTTACCTAGAATCCTCTGGCTTCTGATTTTTCTATATGGGATTCCAACTATCTCAGCCATAATTTTGTAATCACACAATTTTCATTAACTCTTCAAAAACTTAAGCAATGCCCATTTAAAGTTCTGCTAAAGTTTATTTAAATGATGTTAAATTTATTAATGCAATTAGTCCAATACTGATGCCAGTAATGACAGTTCATTCAGAAGTGAAACGTCTCAGTTGCATGTAGAAGTTGCATAAAGGCACTACAAACACAAAATATTTTATTGCTCTTCCTTTCAAACATCCATAAGTATCAAATTTTCATTAATCCAAATTGAGACTTTTTTTTAAATTTTGAGACAGAGTCTCACTCCCTCACCATGGGAGGGAGTGCCATGGTGTCATAGCTCATAGCAACCTCAAAGTCTTGGGCTCAAGTGATCCTCCTGCCTCAGCCTCCCAAATAGCAGGACTACAGTCACCCAGTGCAAGGCCTACCTAGTTTTTCTATTTTTAGTATAGACAGGGTCTTACTGTTGCTCAGACTGGTCTTGAACCCCTGACTCAGTCCACCTACTTCAGTCTTCTAGAGTGCTAGGATTATAGTTGTGAGCCAAAGCACCAGGCCCCAAGTTGGAATCTTAACTATTTCAACTATTCACATATGTATTCAAGAAGAAAGCAGATGGAACTATACATTGGTTTAAAGTCACTGTAGCACTTTTAGGTTGAGAGCACTTCCTGTGGGAAAGATGGGGGAGGAATATATGGGGGTGGCAGTGCATATAGACTTGGAAGTATTAACCACATATGGAAAACTGAGTCATCATTAGACAACCATTGCATTCCCAGGAAGTTTATCAGTAATTATCCTTCAAAAGCCCACAAAGAAATAGCTTGAGGGCTCCATACCAGAATGACAATATAGTCACATCAATTTTCAGGAAATCATACTGATGTCAGAAATCAATGGGCTTTTCCTTCAGTTTCTCCTTCACTAGAGACAGAACCAAGCAGTCAGATTTCATGAAGCTAAGATTTATCTCCTGCTTAGGTGCTTAACAAGACACCAAATGCCAGAAGGATTTTTGTGAAAGAACTATGAATTTGTTTTTCCTTTCTGCAAGCTACTGTCAAAGTTTAAGAATCACAGGCCTCAGAGAGTCTGAAGGATTGACAGGTCTACAGCAGTAGCTCACGGGCAGAAGAAGTCTGCTTCATTACAAACTGGCTCATTCCTAAGGGCACCACTATTCTTATAACTTGCTCATGTATTTACATTAGCTGATATCATTGCTCATGGTCAGCCCATTATCCATGATTAGCATAAATTAATCTCAATAAAAATGCGCTTGAGTGTAGAATGACTCATTCCTAATGGTTGTAATTTTATGCATTTCCCAAACAGGCTATTGAAAAAAATTCTGAACTAAATTTAAGCAGCTGAAGGGATAGCAGAAGCCAGAGATGTTCTGGTTCTTTTCACAGGAAGAAAATAGTTGTTCAACAAATAAGAATAGGGTTTTGATATTATGGGGCATTTGCAATGGTCACACTCTGCAGAGTGTGCATTGTACAACTGATCATCTCGTAAAAGCATGAGAAGGGGTCTTTTAATTTAAGACTCCGGTATATAATCCTAGGTTATATATTTACTCTTGATGGCTCTTAGGTTTCTCTTCCTTAAAATGTTTAGATGATCTCCAAGCATCTTGTAAGCTGAAAAAGTCTGATACTAGTTTTCAGGACGTTTTAGGTTTGTCCGCTTTGGTGAGAATAATTCATCAAACTCATCAAACTGTCTTAAGGATAACACAAAACTAAATGAAACCCCCTCTCTACAGCTACATCATTATTTTCGAATGATAATTTTCACATTTTCAAATTCACTCTATTCTAAACATAAAACTGTATAACTAAATGCACATGCAGGGTAACTCATAGGAGATATTTAAAAAGTGTGCAACTCAAAAGAAGTTTTATTTTGAAGTGTCAAAAAATTTTATTAGGAGAAAATTATGGCGATCTTCTAGGAGAGCCTGATCTCCCAATCTACATGAGCTACATGCAACTAGATGTATCTGTCCATCCATTTTAAGACTACATTAGCAGAAAATTGAAAAGAGAAGTTTAAACAACACATGTTAAAGGTAGGCTCAAACAGTTATTTTTTTATGGTAGTGAGCTTACTTTCAATTTAGGTATGATCCAATTTTCAGAGTGATTTTACTCCAAGCCCATTAACAACTACAGGGAGCCTGACGTTTCTGCAGACCAGGAAGGCAGCACTGATTTCAGGACCTCCTATAATATTTAGGCTCCTAATAGTCTTTCCTTTACAGAAAAGGCCTCAGACTCATGATTTATGCATTTTAATTTTAATTTCATTGTAGTATGAGGGTACAGATGATTAGGTAGCACTGTGAGCATTTTTTAGGTAGACTCCAAGCTGCAGCTGTGCCCCTCCCCCAGGAGGCGTGCTGTATACCCTCACAGTGTGCCTGTTAGGTGAGAGCACCCCGATCCCCTCCCTCCTTCCCTCTCCCTCTCCCCTCACTTGAGTTTAACTGTGTTTTTCTCTTGTGTGGGTATTTATTGCTCTACTGGTAGTTTCTTATCAGTATTGCGTACATTGGATACTTGCTTTTTCATTCTTCTGATACTTCACTAAGTACAATGTTCTCCAACTCCATCCAGGTTCATACAAAAGATGTAAAGTCTCCATCTTTTTTTATGGCTGAATGATATTCCACAGTGTACGTATACCACAGTTTGTTAATCCATTCCTGTGTTGGTGGGGTCTTAGGTTGTCTCCACATCTTGGTGATTGTAAATTGAGCGGCAATAAACAGTCTAGTGTACATGTCCTGATAGTAAAATGATTTTTTCTCTTTTGGGTAGACACCTAGTAATGGCATTGCAGGATCAGATGGAAGGTCTGCTTTTACATCTTTGAAGATTCTCCCTACTTCTCTCCAAAGAGGCTGTATTAGTTTGCAGTCCCATCAGCAGAGTAAACGTGTTCTCATTTCTCCACACGCTCACCAGCATCTGCAGCTTTGGGACTTTGCGATGTGACAATTGTGATTTTGAAAGCCAAATCAAAGTGACCTCTGCCTCCACGGGTGATCTTTGAAAATGATGAGACTTGTTCCTGGAGCGGAGTTCCTACCTGTGAGATTCTTACATTTTGCATCTAAGTGTGGGTTATCTGTCCCCTGATTCAAAGATCTGGGTTAAACACAAACAAACCAAAATGAAAGAAATTTCCTCAGCATATCAGGAACCCACACTGAACTTACTACAGTGACAAGGAAGTAGGAAGAGTTACCAGACCCTAGAAAGTAATAATATAAAAGGAAAAAAATGTCCCCGTAATGTCATAAATGTGTGCCATTCACATATATGGCAACCAAATCATAGATCGACAGAAATAATTTCTCTTGTTTTACAAGGAGTTCTGGTTAACTTCTCTAATGCAGCTTTGCACAACTTCCTCCTGTGAAGTCATATAAAAAGATGAAAACAAAAAGCAGCGGTGAAAACTACGGCAGACTACCTACTGACAGATTCTGGCAAGAATTTCCCCTAATTGATCTCTGAAGACCTATCAGTACCTAGTTCCATCCAAATAGTCGTGCAAGGCCTTAAGTCCTCTCCTAAGTGAAGTATCTAAAGAACAGAGAAACAAACACCTCATGGCCTTGCTATTAAAATGGAACTAACCAATGAGCACATGCGCATTGAAGGAAGTAAAACTCAATGGAAATCAAGCAGGGGGAGAGGGAGGATGAGGAGCTGGGTAGAAATCCACCTAATGGGTACCATGAACACCAACTGGGTGATGGACACACTTAGACCCCTGCCTAAGGAATGGCAAAACTGATACATTTAATCAAAAACATTTGTATCCCATAATGTTTTGAAATAAAAAAATCATCAGCACCCAATTATTTTCTCCTTCATGCAAGAAAAAGGCAAAAAGACAGAATGTCTTTCATCTACTATTTGCTCTTTAGCACAGGAACCCCAGGATCTGTAAAGACCTGAAATCTGGGCAAGCATTTATCTACTGTAAAAATCCTGTGCTTTGAAGCAACCAAAATACTATTCCATAATAACAGATCTCTTCATTTTTTATCTTTAAAAAAGAAGCATATGTGTTCACTGTAAAATTTTTGAAAATTTAGAAAAATACAAAGTAAAAGAAGATAGCCCCAATCCCATTACCCAGAGATAACCGTTGTTAAAATGAGAACATATATCTTTTTCTTTTTTATTCTGTTTTTTACAATATAAGAGCATGTCATGTATATAATTTCTAACTTGATTTTAGATTACAAATGACATAACCCATGTCATCAAATTTTTAGGACGTGGAATATGGAATCTATATATGTACACACACACGTGTATATATACATGTCTATACACACACATATATATATAAATACTATAGATAAAAATCTTTATGATTATCAAATTCCACTTCATAGTAAATAGGTTTACTCTTCTCTATGATTTTATTAATAACATTTTCTTTTCCCTACCTTACTTTATTATAAGAATACAATTTATAATATACCAAATAGATATTAATTGACTGTGTTATCAGTAAGGCTTTTGTTCAACGGTAGGCTGTTGGTTAGTTGAGTTTTTGCCACATTCTGAGCTGCAGATGCACACCCCCAGCATCTTATTCCCTGGCTCCCTGTGGCCAACCTCATCCTCTGCACAAGCATTCAGCACCTTGAGCACCAGATTCCTCCAGAAATGCTTGTTTTTAATTCTTTTGAGACATGATACCAAAGGGTTTCAGGAAAGGTCATGTCAATTTTATAAACTTACCAGGGGTGTTTGGTTAATTTGGTTCTTCCTGAAAATTTGAACTTGAAACCTTGGGACACTAAGCCATGTACACAATAGGGGAAGACACTTGAAATACACGATAATAGAGTGCCTGGCTCAGGGTGATCGCCACGATATGCCACAGCTTCACACAAGTCAATGATATGGAAGAAGAAAATGTAAGCAATTTCCGGGAAGGTCACCCTGGAGCTGTAGGAATCCAGCAGATACACTGAAAAAGGAATTAACCAGATACATAGAGAAAAGATGACACAAGAGAGCAAAAGGACAGAGAAATTTCAGGTGGATACCAAACTGAACTGAGGTCTAGAGTGAGGTTTTATTTGGAAAATAGGGGAAATAATTACCAATTTTCATAGTAAACAATGAGAGTCCATACCCCCCATTACCTCTGTTGGCTCCCAAAACAGTGGTCCACAAGATTAGAGATCAGATGAATTCCCTCCAAGGAAACAGGTCCCAAAAAATGCTAAATTATATGTATACACACACAATGTAAACATACATAAACAGACATACATACGTGCAGATACATTCAAGTGCTTCTGGCTGCTGAGTCAAGTACTTGATACATTATGTACTTCACATGCCGCAAGTTATGTCCTTTAAATGTAGAAATTCCGATTAGTTTTTTAGTCTCTGACTGTAAAATATGAATGGATAGCCAACAATCACTGCACATTCAAGCAAAGACTCTAATATTAAAGGTAGTCCAAGACACAGAAAGATAAAGACCTTAGAAAAATAGAGATACTGCAGGGAACAGAAGAATACTTTAACTAATATTGTAATTTACAGCCCACAATAATCAGGAAAAAAACCCACCACATATCCAGGAAAATAAATGGGAACAAAATTACAGGAAACAAGACCCAAAGATGGGTCATAAAATATTCCATGGAAGAAAAAAGCCCTGGTTACATGCAAGGAAACAGGAATCCAAATGGCAATAGTTTCCTTAAAAATATCATTAAACCTAGGACACTATGACATCCACCTCTGTCACTGGCAGCTAGATAATTAGAAAAAACTTCAGTGGCACACACTGAAGACAAGTTAGATGAAATACTATACTCTTATATTCTGAAAGCACCAAACAACTGGAGAAATAACCAGAATCTAGGGGAATACAGAAACAAAAGAGGGGAGCCCAGCACTCTAAGCCACTTCGACTCTGAGAACACTTTCCAATCTGAAAATCCAACAATTGAAAAAATGGCCTGCATTTTTGGCAATATCCTGAGGAGACAGAGAGAGATAATGGGTAAAATCCAGGGTATTCCTAGGGTGAAGACATTGAATATATGTACATTACCACCCGTTCAAAGGTGAGTTACCAAAAGGTTATATCTTAAGCATAAGGGTAACCCAGGAATAAACCAGACCACAAATGGTCTTAGGTGGTCTGAACAAACCCAGACTTTACATTTGTATATAAGATGTTCCTCAATAATATTACCCCCAGGCACCTGGTATAAACAAACAAAAAGTTTCTCTGGAAAAGGAAACTATTCATTATAGACCTTATATAATTCTTATTAGTAAATTTTCAAATACAATATCAAGAAAACAGCTAACTATAACTTAGATATATAAGAAAATAGGACATCAGGAACAAGAATCAACAGAAACCATACACAATAGAAACACACCAACTGTAATGGGCAAAATTCTAAGACACTGTCTCTTTTAGCTCCCAAGATCCCTTTTCCACTTAATCAAACATCAGTCTAGATATGTTTAGGGAGGGGGTTTTGCTGATATAATAAAGGTCCCAAATCAGTTGACTTTAAGAGAGATTCTTAAGTGGATCTTAAGACCAGTGGGCCACTATTTCAGCCTCACGGAATCAGGTAAACAGTAAAAGTTACTAGGGCTCTTTCTGATAAAGATTTGAAACATGAGAGTTATTTGAAACAAAGGATAGTCTCTGTAAAGGTGGAGGGGGCCCTGAGGCAAAAAAGGCAGACAGCTTTTAGGAACTGTGAGTGCCCCCAGCTCATAGTCATCAAGGAAACAGGGAACGCTGTTGTACAACTGCATGAAATTTAATTCAGCAACAACAGTGAGAACTTCAGAGAAGACTCAGCTGTAGATGAGAACACAGACTGGGAAAAAACCCTTGTTTTCAGGCTTATAAAACACTAAGCAAAGAACTCCACCTGCTTCTGTCAGACAGTGCTGTCAGCTAATAATTGGTTATTGATTTAAGTGACTACATATAGTTTGGTATGCAACAAGAGAAAAATAACAACAGATACCTGAGAAGTTGGGACTATCTGTAATCAGCTATAAAATAGCTATGCGTACTTTGTTTAAAGAAATAAAAGGCAAGGTTTAGAAGATCAGCAGGAAATAAGAAATTATAAAAATGGTCACAGAGTTCTGGATTCCTCCATCCCAGAGTATTAGGGATGTAGATGTATATCAAAACATTATGTTGCACGTCCTAAATAGATTCAATCATACCTCAATAAAGCTGGAAAATTTAATTAAAAAAGTAATAGGACTTGTATTTACTTTTTCTGGCTTAAGCAACTAGAAAATTAGATAAAATATATGAATCAATGGTTTTCAGACTAGACGAAGGCAACACAGGGAAGTAGGTGAGATGGTCCCTCCAGTTTATTGCCTGAAGATGTTCCCAACCACAGTGTGGAAGGAGGGGCACCTAAACAGAGCCTAGTGGTGATGCTGAGTTGAGGAGTCAAAGATCAAAGTTTAGGGAAGCCAGTGCAGCTAGTGATTTTAAGGCTGAGTACCAGAGAGGAGAGACCTCCAGAGATCTGCAGAGATGTTCCTTTAGATCAATGGTTCTCAACCTGTGGGTCATGACCCCTTTGGGGGTCAAATGACCCTTTCACAGGGGTCACCTGAAGACCATCCTGCATATCAGATATTTACATTACGATTCATAACAGTAGCAAAATTATAGTTATGAAGTAGCAATGAAACTAGTTTTATGGTGGGGGTCACCACAACATGAGGAACTGTATTAAAGGGTCGCGGCATCTTAGGAATGTTGAGAACCACTGCTTTAGATCTTTGTCTGATTACTTCTGTGTATGTATGAGAGGAAACTACCAAACACAGGAAATAGAATTACTGTAAAGCACTAGGCTTAATTGCAGAAGTTCCCACAAGGCTGAGAATATGCTGTGTTCCACACTAGCCAGAATGGAAACACTTCACGATATCCAAGGCATAGGGAAGAGCTGTGAGAAGGGTCGCTCCATATTAGAGGAGATAACATAAGCCTGTAAGCAAAGGACATGCTGTGAAAACTTGAAGGCCCAAGAGGGTCAAACTCATCACAACTAACTTAACTAAGATAAGAAAGTTCAAGGTTATTGAAAAGAATAAAACAAATAAGGCCAGTAGCATCAAAACACAATGTCTAGCATCCAATTATAAAATTCAATCAATGCCATAAAGCAGGAAAATAGGACTAAAAAAAATCTCCTGTGTTACAGAGATCTGTCATCCTCCTTCTCTAGGGGGAGACAAAGCAGAGAAACAGGCCGGATTTACACAACAGAGAAACTGTCAGTTACCTAGCGCGACTGAAGTCAATACTAAATTTCAGAGTCAAAACCATTTCCTTTCAAAACCTTGATGTATTCCCACATTGTTTCCTACCATTCAGTTATCATGCACACAAAGTTGGATGTTGGTATACTATTGGTTTATTTACAGATAAACTATCACCCCTCCCCACAGAAGCTTTTAGATTTTTTTCTTCATATTTGATATTCTAAAATTTTATGATGACATATCTGGAAATGAGACTTTTGAAATTCCTTCTAATTAGATCTCTAGCTCCTTATGATATGGTGATTTATGTATTTCTGTCCCCACCAAAAATTCTACTTTATTGTTATTACTCTCAACTTCATATATTTTTCCTTTTGGAACTCTTATTAATCAGATATTGACTTCTTTGAGTGATCTTCTATATCACTATTTTCCCCAATATTTAGGAAATTTCCTCAATTTTTTCTACATGTGTTCTTTTGAATTTTTTAAAAGTAATCTTTGTTTTTTTTTTTTTTTGATATTCTCACTTTTTTACCTTCTGTAAAGTGCCGTGGCTTTACAGTTCATAGCAACCTCAAAGTCTTGGGCTCAAGCAATCATTCTGCCTCAGCCTCCCGAGTAGCTGGGACTACAGGTACCCACCACAATGCCTGGGTAGTTTTAGAGATGAGGTCTCGCTCTTGCTCAGGCTGGTCACAAACCCCTGAGCTCCAGCAATCCACCTGCCTCAGCCTCCCAGGGTGCTAGGATTACAGGTGTGAGCCACCACACCCAGCCTACTAATCTTATTTTTCATTTTTAAGAACAATTTCTTATTACTTGATTATTGTTTCAATATCTTATTGTAGTGAGTATACCAATTCCTCAAATCTGCCTTATAAGATTAGAAATATTTTACTTTCTTTAAATTTACCTTCTGTTCCCTGAAATATGTGTCTTCTACAATCAGCTGTTTTGTTTAACTCTGTCCTTCCATTTGTCATGCTGCTTTCCCTCTTTTTTTTAGTCAAATATGATCTTTCTTTATATTGAAGATGGAAAGATAAACTTTCAATTCATGCTTCTTTTAACAATCTCTAATTTTTATTTCCATCCTGTGACCCTGCTGAATTAGAGCTGAGGATTGATCCAATGAACCAGTGAAACTGATTCTTCCGCATCCATGTGACTGCGAGGGGCTTGCCGACACAGGCTCATCGATGCTCACGCCTTCAAACTTGACCTTGGAGAGCTAACAGGAAATCTGAAAGAATCCCGGGAGCCTGCCTCCTTATAAAAGTCCTAAGTGACTATTTATTTACCATTACATGGACTGTATGGGCTGTCGGTTTGGGGCAGAGGCCTGCTTGCCATTTCAAACTAAAAGAAGAGTAAGAGTTGAGCTTTGCTGATGATAGGAAGGCTTCATAGTGCTCTATAAGAAATCCCCAATTTATAGCATGAACATTTTGGCAATGGGGTATGTGTAGATAGGATGTTTTGTGAGCATTATGTATCATGAAACATTTCTTAGAATTAGTACAAGCATATATTCCATACAGCTGAAAACCCAATACTAATACTATTTTTTTTTTTTTTTTCATTCTCAGGCTAGGCCTTTGAAGCAGGCAAAGGCCGAGCTGAGTTCTGCTTTGCAAGATAGTGGAAAGAAACAGAGAGAAGGTGAGTCATTAGGCAGTGAGGAATGACAAGGAAAGGAAACAAGTGTTCGGGCTGTCTAGTTCTCTGTCCTAACTCTTACTGACTTTTTATAGCACTCTTCAAAAGGCTCAGCGAGGTGTGCTTTTCACACGCAGTGGCCCAGGCATCCAGCAATCACATAACAACCACGTCTAGCTGTACTTGGCAAAGCACGCCTAATCATCTAGCACATAAGAAAGAAGATCCACGCAGCTACTCATTAAAGAGGCACCCTGTGCCAGGCGGTTTTCAGGCATAAATGGACTTCGTCCTTGCCAAAACCTGAACATGGAGGAGCTCTTATCATCCCCATTTTGCAGATGAGGGAACTGATGCTCAGCGGGAATAAATGAATATCCAAGAATATATGGCCAGTAAGTGGTGAAATGTAATGTCAAAACCAGGCCCTCCAATTCCATTGTTGAAGTCATCTGGGCAACTGGGCAGCCTTTAGCAGCTCTCTGGGAAAAGGCCAAGAGGCAGTAGAGGGTAGCCTTCCAATATCCAACGAGCGAATGACATCCTCAAATGTTGACACTCACAAGGGAGTGTAAATAGTTACTCTTTATAAAAGTTATTCTCAGATTTCCACAGCGTATGATATGACACCCATTTGTGACTTTATACAGTGGATGAAAGTGTTTGTAAGAATTGTATTTTCTCTTGAGTCCAAAACTGGAAGTAGAACTTGTGCCGAATTTACTTACATGTTTTCAAACATGTATTTAACCACTCCTAACTTTAGGGAGCTATATCAAATATGTAATCATAAGACTCATTGGCTTCTCATCCGAGCTTGAGATTGGTAATTGTGTTTACAATAGAGTACATTAACAGATAAATACATTCATTAATATTTAATAAACACTAAAAATTGCTTGAATTGCATGTTTTAGACCACATAGTGACTTATATGTAATATTGGTATTTACCAGTGCCCATAAGGGAAGACAGAAAAATCCATTCCACAGGAAGAAGCAAAGAACTCTGTAGCTAATAATTCTTGCTTCAAGTTTGTTTTTGGAATAAGGGAGGGTGTACAAAAATAATACATAAAATCAATATCACCATAATAACTTTTGTGCATATTGGTTTAATATTTTCTATATCATGCATCAATCTTCCCTTAAGAGCCCCATTAATTTCTTTTTTTTTATTTACGAGTCTATTAACAGAAAAAAACCAATGCTCACAAAGAGATGTACAAATATTTTTTTCCCCATCAAATCATCACTATGTACATTAATGCAATCATGGGGTACAATGTGCTGGTTTTATATACCATTTGAAATATTTTCATCAAACTGGTTAACATAGCCTTCATGGCATTTTCTTAGTTATTGTGTTAAGACATTTATACTCTACACTTAGTAAATTTCACATATACCCTTCTAAAATGTACCATAGGTGTGGTCCCACCAATTACCCTCCCTCTACCCATCCTCCTCCCTCCCCAACCCTCCCTTGCCAACTGCAATGTAAGTCTTCCCACACTGCCTCCATTGCTGTCACCTCTAACCTTTAAGCAGTCACGATTATGAAGGGAGCTTTCTGTGTCTCAGTCATGGTCTTCAGTTATACACTAACTCCCACCATTATTTTGGAATTCAACATGGCTAGAAGGCCCCCAGTCAACTTCTTGGCTTCGTAAGGCCTTCCTCAAAGTTAATGAGTCCTGCCAGCACTGCTCCTCTCTGAAATCACTGACACAAACATCTCATGCTGATCATAACCATCTATACTTCCAAGTCTCTATGGGATTTCTCCTCTTGAATGTCTTACAAACACCTTCACCTCAAAATGTCTGAAATTGAGAGGAGTCAAAAGCATGCCCATGAATTTAAACTCTTTAAGACCATAAGGCAGTAGTAGCCTATGGCTCCTTTGGCTGGGAGCAGTTTGGAGCTTAATGAGGCTGTGTGGACTCCCTTCAGGTTCTGGGTCCCAGGCTACAGCAGCTCTGTTTCTGGATTGAAACAGTTCATTAATGTGAGAATTTATAAAATCCTTTAAGAGGTGGCTGAATGTGGATTGTTTTTCACTGCTCTCTGCAAATGTCCTGAGATTCTGCAACGTGCAGCTGTTGTCAGTGTTGTCCATCAGCTTCAGGGAGTTGACCACCAAGTATTCAAGAATGGCAGCAAGGAAAATTAGGCTGGACTAGCTCAAATTTGGGGCAGAGTGATTCCCTTACCAGAGATGGTCCACACAGGTCATGAGTAACTGCTACTCAGCTCTTACAGACCAGGAGAAAGTTGGTTCCTACACCTTGGAAACCATAGGGTCTTCTATTGTTTCTCTTCCCAGACATGGTGTTTCTGGGTTTTGCTTTTAGTGGTCCAGTTTTATTGTCCAGCTGCCCTGAGCCTCTCAAGGGATCCATAAGCAGTGCTTATTTTTGTGCATCACTGATTAGGAAGCAGCCTTTATGACCTCTTAGACATTGGGATACCATTTGTGTCCACTGGTCCCTAATCAGGCCTTGTCTTAGAAATCTGTGTGTTAGAAAGCTGGTCATCGTAATGACCAGAACATGATGTGATCCTAATGCACACCTCAGAATGGCTAATAACACTTAATGTGGATGTGGATGTAAAGCAACCAGAACATATATATATCATGATGGAGTGGGAAATGGTACAACCACTTTGGAAAAAGTAGATCAATGTCTTATAAAATAAACAAAATAAATAATTTTTTTAAAATAAACATACCTACCCTATGTCACAGACATAAAATAAACAAAATAAATAATTTTTTAAAATAAACATATACTTACCCTATGTCACAGACATTGCTTCTTTAGATATTTATCCAATAAAAATAAATCTACACACATGCAAATAAGTGCACCAGAATTTTTATAGCACTTTTATTCATAATAGCCCAAAGTGATGTTCATAAATAAAAGAAAATGGATAAATAAACCATGGTATGTACATGGAAAATCACCATAAAAAAGGAACTACTGATATATACTATAAAATGGATTAATCTCACAGGCGGTGTGCTGAGTGAAGTCCAACAATATATACAATGTGAGGGTGTTCAGCACACCCCCAGGTGAAGGGCTCAACTACAACTTGAACTTTACCTCAGAAGTGAAAACCAGGTAACTTAAACATTTGTACACTCATATTAATTTGAAAAAAAAAAAAACCATACACACTGTGTGTATGGTCATGAATTTCTAGAAGATGTAGAATTCTGGTTGCCTCCAAGATGGAGGAAGGTAGGATTGACCATGACTAGACCAGGGAAATTTCTGAATATGAATAGGATCAAAGA
>CAUYQV010079607.1:0-20337 GCA_963574575.1 Galagoides demidoff
ATGGCATCACAGCTCATAGCAACCTCCAACTCCTGGGCTCAAGCGAGTCTCCTGCCTCCGCCTCCCAAGTAGCTGGGACCACAGGCTCCCGCCACAAAGCCCGGCCATTTTTTGGTTGCAGCCATCATTGTTGTTTGGCGGGCCTGGGCTGGGGATTTGAACCCGCCACCTTAGGTGTACGTGGCTGGCGCCTTAGCCGATTGAGCCACAGGCGGAGAGCCAATTTACATTGTTTTCAAAAGTTCAGATGTACCTGACTCTTTCTCATGTAAAAGGTATCTTGCACAGGGCTCCAAAATAACACTCAGTGGTCTCCTTTATTCTTTTTAAAGACTCTGTTTGGCTATATAGTAGCGGTCTATTGCATAAAATACACATATTTTATTAATCATTTATTTATTAACAAAATATCATTAATATTCTTAAGTTTTAATTACATCTTTCAAAATTGTTTATTTTTTAGTTGACAAAAACTGCATACGTTCACAATGCTCAAAGCAATGTTTATATACACACATAGTGTGGAATGATTAAGTCAAGCTAATTAACATAGCCATTACTTCACACATCGTTTTTTGGTGATGAGAACACCATTTGAAGTTTTCTCTTTTAGCAATTTTAAAATGAATGTACGTGTCTTTTTTTTTTTTTTTTTTTGAGACAGAGTCTAACTTTCACCCTGGGTAGAGTACTATGGAATCATAGCTCACAGCAACCTCACACTCCTGGGCTTAAGTGATCCTCTTGCCTCAGCAAGATGGGGTCTTGCACTTGCTCAGGCTGGTCTTAAACTCCTGAGCTCAGGCAATGCACCCACCTTGGCCTCTCAGATGGCTAAGATTATAGGCATGAGCCACCACTCCCAGCCTTACATATCTTATTATCTCAATTTTCTTTACTTTTCTTTCTTTCTTTCTGTCTTTCTTTCTTTGTTTCTTTCTTTCTTTCTTTCTTTTCTTTTCTTTTCTTTTTTTTTTGAGACAGAGTCTAACTATGTTACCCTTGGTAGAGTGCTGTGGTGTCACAGCTCACAGCAACCTCAAACTCTTGGGCTTAAGTGATTTTCTTGCCTCAGCCTCCCAAGTAGCTGTGACTACAGGTGCCCCCCATAATGCCTGGCTATTTTTTTGTTGCAGTTGTCATTGTTGTTTTAGCTGGCCCGGGCCCAGTTCAAACCCGCCAGCCTTGGTGTATGTGGCTGGCTCCCTAACCACTATGCTATGGGCACTGAGCCTAAACCAGTGTTCTATGGCAAAATATAATGTTATTTTCAGTTAAAAATCCTAGCATTCTGGGAGGCTGAGGCAGGTGGATTGGCTGAGCTCAGGGGTTTGAAATGAGCCTAAGGGAGAGTGAGAATCCCTCTCTACTAAAAAAAAAAAAGGAAAATAAAATAAAATAAAAATTAGCCGGGCATGATGAGGCATGCTTGTAGTCCCAGCTACTTGGGAAGCTAAAGCAAGAGGATTGCTTGAGCTCAAGAGTTTGAGGTTGCTGTGAGTTATGACGCCATGACACTCAATAACAGAGTAAGACTCTGTCTCAATTTTTTTTTTTTTTTTTTTTTTTTAGTATTAAAGACAATACTGCAGTGAACATTCCTAGAGATAGATGAGGATAATTACTGGGGACATTCCTAAACTAGACTGCTGCTTCTAAGTATTTAAATTTTGATAGTAATGGCCAAATTGTCCTTTAATGAAGTTGTATCAGCAACATTTGAGAGTGCCTAGTTTCAGACCATGCGCTATCAAACTTTTAGATCTTTGCAGACAAAATTCACTTTTCTTCTATAAATAGATGCAGTCTCTCTTCCTTTCTCCATTCTGTCCCCTTGAATTTTCTTGGTTTTAACAAAGACTAAGATATTGAGGGTTACAACTTATTAGGGTGAACCATAAATTTCAAATGTTGATTATGTAATCACCCCTTATAAGGGAGAAGGAGGTGTTTCCCTGGACCTGCTTCTGATTTTTGTCCTTCAATCCCTCTTTGGTTTAAACTGTGCCCACATGCTGATATGTGGCAATGTTAATTGGGCATCTTGCTTTTTGAATCTCATGTAAAATGTTCATCTAACTCATTTACAAAATTTTTTTTAAAAATGAAGAGGGTGAACACAGCCATTAGAGTTGTTGTGAATAATTTGAGTTAAATGTAAATGTGGAAAGAAAATAGGAAAACTACTATTAAGTACACCTTGCCCTGTGCGATGGAATACAACGGAGATTTACAATGTTAATTATTTCCACCATCTATCTATTATATTTAAAAGCTGCAAGATTGAAATATGAATATGTCAGGTATTTAAGTACTAATTTATTTAAGAATGTACTTTATTAAAATATCATTATGCATATTTTAAAGTTAAAACTCCGTGCTATGTAGATGTAGAGATAAAATCCCCATTTATTGTCCAGTGAACGTGAGGGAAATTGGATTTGTCAGGAAGCTGATTGATATCTCGAAGTGTTTTGTTTTCAGTGACTGGCACTGCCGAGTTACAACCATCTATCATCTAACAGGTAATTAGTCAGATTTCTCATCATGAGCCTTCAGTCCTGCTGTTTTATTATTGAAATACCACAAACCAGCAGGCAATTTGAATGCAGATAAAGTTCTCTGTCATGGTCTTAAGGACAAAGACAACATTTTGCAATTCAGCAGTAGTGAGTTTGAATAAAAGTCACTGATATGTAAGTTTGGGTGTCACAAGAAAATAAATATGAAAAATTTAATTTGATACTCCATTTGTCCTCCATAGTGACAACTGAGAAGCTTGCTATTTACAAAATCAGCCTAATGTTCTAATATAAACTTGCTTTGTAGCGGTTTACAAATAGAAAGTTAAGTGGAGAAATGCAGATTGTTTGATAAATAAAGTTAGATAAAATAAATGAACTGGGTCTTGAGTGGCTTTCATTCATTTTCCAAGGTATTTTGAAATGGTAGATGAAAGTAATTTGTAATTAACAGTAGCTAACAAAATGAAAGTTTAATTTTCTTAGAATTATTTTTGAAAATTGTAAAAATTGAATTATTTGTTTACTTGCTTTGTTTTAAGCAAGTCTTGCTTATGAAGTTGAGGTTAAACACTTTTGGGACATTCTGTGGCTTATAGATACCAGGCAGCTGATTCACATTATTGGCATCGCGAACAAGAATGGTGACTTCAAACCATTATTTTCCTGATTTAGTTCAAAATCACTAATTATCATTCAGAAAAATGGACCTCAAAATGCTTCAGCTTTTCAAAAAGTCACAGGGCACCATAGTACCTTTAATGCGATATAAACATAATGTCTCTTTCTACAAACTTTTTGTTGTGGGAATGAATACATTTATATGCTTTCTTAAATCTAAGTTAAGTGATAATTTGCTTTCACCAAAAAATATTAAACATGCATCATTTATGCTTTAAAAATTAACCAGATCAAGCAATGTTGACTAAATTGCTTAATTAGACCTTCCAGTGAACAGACATTATTGGAAAAAAATTTTTTTTACATAATTGACTTTGATGTTCTCTCTGTCTTTCTCTCCCTCTCTCTTTCTTTCCTGTCTCATTCTGGTGCCATGGCATCAGAGCCCACAGTAGCCTCAGGCTCTTGGGCTCAAGTGAGTCTTGCTTCAGTTTTCCTGTTTTTAGTAGCGGCAGGGTCTTGCCCTTGCTCAGGCTGGCCTAAAACTCCTGAGCTCAAGCAATCCACCTGCCTCGGTCTTCCAGGGTGCTGCTAGCATTACAGGCATGAGCTACCTGGCATTGATTTTGAAATACAGTTAAAACTCTGGTCTTGTATGAGGATTCCATGCATATTTCACAAAGATAGTGTGGGTATTCCCTATAGAAATGACCAGTAGAAGATACTCAACAGTCCCTATGCAATGTGTAGAATATAATATCAAATATCAAATTTTCTAGGTTTATTTAAAATGATGGTATTATGTATTTTTCTTAATTAAAAATACATCACTGTACACATATATCTTTGTTTTGTTAATTGGAATAGCATAATCTTTGATTCTACCACTAACATTTAGCAGAAACTTTTTGTATGAAAACAAATATCAGTTTATTATAAACCATGATTACTTACAGTATCTTTTTTTATTTTTTGAGACAGAGCCTCAAGCTATCCCCCTAGGTAGAGTGCCATGGCATCATAGCTCATAGTAACCTCCAACTCCTGGGCTCAAGCGAGTCTCCTGCCTCCGCCTCCCAAGTAGCTGGGACCACAGGCACTTGGGACCACAGGCGCCCGCCACAACACCCGGCCATTTTTTGGTTGCAGCCATCATTGTCTTTTGGCGGCCTGGGCTGGGGATTCGAACCTGCTACCTTAGGTGTACGTGGCTGGCGCCTTAGCCGATTGAGCCACAGGCGCCGAGCCACTTACTTACAGTATCTTAATGCATTTATGTAAAAAAAAAAACTTCTTATGGGTATTATTGCACAGAGAATAAAATGGTGAGAATACATATCATATCAAATAAGCAGTATTGTCATAGAGATGAATAAAATATTGCATGTACTATTACTCAAAGTAAAAAGAACAAATAACAAGTTTGCTGACTTGAATAAGAAGAACATATATCTCTATTCTCACGCAAAACGCAAAGTTATCATTTCCCTAAGGATTTTATGTAGCTAATAGTTATACAATAACAAATCAGCACAAACTGGAAATTGGTTAAACTCCAAGGTTTTACAAGAGTGGAGTTTGAACAAACACTCCCTGCTGGCTTGGTCCATTGTACCTAAGCATAATTGAATCCTTTTTTCTGGTTGCAAAACAGTGGATTTTAGATGTCTATATTGGTTACTTGAATACACGATGGTATAATAAAAATAGTTAACAATAACCTAGATTTGATGAGTGGCAGGTGGTACACTTAATACTTTAGGTTTGCTTGCTTATTTGATTCCCCCGTGAGTAAAGTACTATTACTCTCATTCCGTGGAGAAGATATTTTGGTAGAAACAGACTGACCATTTGGTCAGAATTCTAATAGCTAGTGAAGTGGGAGAGCCAGGACTTGAACCAAGGCACTATGACACCACTCTTAAGTTCTGCGTCTCACTGTTTGCTAGCACCAGAGCAGAATGTGGGTCTTCTTCTAAATACTTCTCTGCATTTTGGAGAGACCACGTACATGGCAGTCTTCTTCCGTGGACACCGGTGAGTGGCATATGAAATCATCATCTTTGTATCTCCTGGCAGATGGCACCTGTTGGTCTTGCTCCTGTGGGCTTCCTTTAGTCAGCCTTGTTGTATTCTTTTCGTACATTACTCTTATCTGAAGCTGAAGCCCCAAGAAATGACCAGTAGTAGGTTACATAAGTATTAAATGATAGTTTGGATACATTTTCATCTCAAGAAACACAATTTATTTTTTTTCTTTCCATGCTAAATTATACCTTTTGCAGTATATGGGAGATGATTGGGAAAAAAGCATTAATTTTGGGACCAGAAAGATCTGGGTTCAAAATCTGAATTCTCCCAGTTACTGGGAGGGTGAGTTTCTTCGCCCGTGTCAAAATTAGTTTTCATCTTTATAACGTGGGGATTGATGGGAGCATATGTTCTAGGTTTCTGTGCGTATTTGGTGTGTGCAGGTGTTGGACAACACGGTCCCCTCCCTGGTAACTCTGTCCCTTCCAGCTGAGAGCTGCATCAACTCTTTCACCTCACATTTCCATAAGTTGAAACATAGCACTAAAACAACAAGAAACTCTTCTGAGTTCTTTAACTTGATTTAATTGGAATAAACTACAGTCATTTAATTATTTTGAAGTATAGTTTACTGAGTCAATTAGGGATACTCATAAGATTTTGGAAAGATTACCTAATACTACCAAGATTTTTAATAAACCTACTTGTGGAATGTGAGTCTACAACAGGAGGTTCTAGTAGTTTCCTTCAGTTACTGTTTCATAATAACTGTGTTCCTTAAGTTATGTGCTATGAATGAAGTCAGAATTACCTGAAGCACTGAATAAAAATTCTGATTTCTGGGTGCTACTCAGAATAGGGAGAGTGGGTTGATTGCCTCTGGCCAGAGCGGCTGAGTTGGGTTTTGAAAGATGGGTAGGATTTCACCGGGAAATAACTAGGGGCTGAGAACAGAGAGAATCTTCCATACAAAAGGAACTAAAGATTTAAAGACAGAAATATGAGAGGTGGATTTTGAAGGAGTTCTTTTATATACTGTTCTTTGAAATATAAGTCGTTAGAGACTTTTTGTAGGCCAACTGGGCAGTAACTGTTAAAATAACTTTGTACAAATATTCAACTCTGCATTTCTACTATTTGATAATATACTCTAGGGAATGTAGACAGAGACATGTACATTGCAGGAAACAGTTTAAATGTTTAGTTATCAAGGGAAGGGGTAAATACATCGTAGTGCCTAGGTATTTATTTATCAAATATTTACTCACTGTTATCAATATTTGTGAGTAGGTAGCATGTACCAGGCACTATTCTTGACACTGCTGATAAAGATTAAAATATCTCTCCTTGGGAGCTCACATTATAATAGGGGGGGTATAGGCAAGAAACAAAATTTTGAAAAGTAAAGTACTGAGAAAGATCGTAATAAGTACTACGGTAGAAAATAGAGTAGGGAATAAGAGGAAATGCAAACTCAGGGTGGGGATGCAGGAAGGATGGTTTGTAATTTTAAACAGTATGATCAGAGAAGTTTCAATCAGAAAGTGACATTTTAAAAAATTTCAAAATATTGAAGGGGTACAAATTGAATTCTATTATGTGCATATATTGTATCGTGATGAAGCCTGGGTTTTAGCGTTCCCATCATCTGAATAGGGTATATTGTACCCAGTAGGTAATTTTTCATCCCCCACAACCCCCAACTCATCCCCCCAAAACCCCATTTTAAGTCTCTAGTGTCCATTATACCATTTTTTATTTGGTCTTACTATTTTATTAGAGGATTGTTGGGTCTTAGAATAACATAGTTTATAAAGAAATGCTGAGTGGTTTAGCCCTGGGAGACACGAGCTACTTTCCCCCCATTTAATCCCAAGTTAGGGCTGCTGCTTCTTGTTTTTATTAAATCATAGCTGTGTACATTAATGTAATCATGGGGTACAATGTGCTGGATTTATGTACCATTTGAAATATTGTCATCAAACTGGTTAACATAGTCTTCACCACATTTTCTTAGTTCTTGGGTTAAGACATTTATATCCTACACTTAGTAAATTTGGTGCATTTTACATTATACCAAGAGTACATTATACCATTTTATGTGTCAGAAGGTGGCATTTGAGCAAACATCTGAGGGATGTGAGAGGGGAACCCATGCGCGAAATCTGAGGGAAGAGAATCTATCCCGGGTTGGAGTAAGTGCATAGACTCTGCGGTGAAAGCGTGCCTGGTGGTTCACGGACCAGCAAGGAGGCTTTTAACTGGAGCACAGCTAGAGTGGAAGGATGAGGTCAGAAGTGAGGATGATTCTGCAGGTAAGACCTGCAGCTGTTGTGAAGACTGGCTCTGACTCTGCGTGAAGGGGAGCCGCTTCAGGGTTTTGAGAAGGGTGATGCCACCTGCCATCTATTTCAATGGAATCAGGCTGATGCTGTGCAGAGAACAAGCTGAAGGGGAGACAGTGGGGAAGCAGTTTGGAGGCTACTATCAATAACCAGTTAAGAATGGCTGTAGCTGTGTCTAGAGGGTGGTGGGTGAAGTTGGGATAAGAGCGTCTATGCTGGATGTGTGTGTACAGAAGAGAGGGCCATTAGCATTTTCTGATGGGTAGGATGTGAGATTGCAAGGCCAGAAAAGAGTAGCAGAAGATTCCAAGGGCTTAAGCGCAATCATTAAGGAGGAGAGGGAAGGAGTGGCAGGTGGGGGGGGGGTCCGGGGCACAGGCTTGACGTGCTGGGTCTGAGATGTCCATTGGACATCCTGTGAGGGGGGCAGAATAGGCAGTTATATCTGAGTCTGGAGGTCAATGGAGAGGTCCCGCTCAGAAACCTAAACTTGAGAACTGCCAGTGTGTAAAAGATATTTAAAGTTAAGAGATAGAGAAGATCCCCAGGGGAATCCCCATGAAGGGATTCCACAGGGATTCCAGAATTTGGAATAATAATTGGAAATTATGGAGAACAAAGGAGATGGTAGCGTCTGATAATACTAATCAGCCAATAAATAGCAGATTTCACGCCATCGATCGTGTTCTGTTCTAAACGTTTTCAGCCTTGGGTGTCCAACCTGCAGCCTGAGACCCCATGAAGATTATTTGAGGGCTGTTTTGCTTATATGTGGTGTTAGATATTGGGAAAAGTATGCTCGAACCTTTTACTTTTTTGCCTTTTTTTTTTTTTTTTTTTGCAGTTTTTGGCCAGGGCTGGGTTTGAACCTGCCACCTCCGGTATTTGTGGCCAGCGCCCTACTAGTTTTAGCCACAGGTGCTGCCCCAAAGTAACATTTTTTTTTTTTTTTTTTTGCAGTTTTTGGCTGGGGATGAGTTTGAACCTGCCACCTCCGGTATTTGGGGCCCACGCCCTACTCCTTTGAGCCACAGGTGCCCCCCAGCATGAACCTTTTTGGTTCTTTTTGCTCTTTTTGGTTTTTGTTGGCGTTTGTGAATTTAAGATGTGGTCCAAGGCAACCTTTATTCTTCCAATGTGTAGCAGGAAAGAAAAAATATTGAAGACCCCTGAAACCTTGCAAAATCGTATGAGAGAGATAATATTATTCCAGAAAAAAAACCCACAGAGGGTGTTAAGTAACTTGACTGGCCTTCCTCATGTGATAAAGGGGCAGAGATAGAGTTTCACTTTTGGCTGTTGGTTCTCAGCTACAGACAGCATTAAGGGAAAGTAAGTTTCAGAATAATGCTTTCCTCTTTATGTAAATACAAAGACCTCAAAAACTATTATTTATTGCTGTATATGAATTTATATGAAAGTAATTGCAAACAATTTTTGACATATACATGTCAAACAGAAATTAAAGGTGTGGGGTTTCAGGTTCATTAGTAATATGGGTTGCCTCTTTCAGGAAATCAAGAGCTACTTAAACATGCCTCAGTGTCCTGATACATAAACAGTTTGTGTTCCTACCCGCTTCATCACTGCTGAACCATAGTTGAAGCTCACTGGGAAAGGATTCTTCGATATGAATTAGAAGAACTATGCTGAAGGATAGTGCTCTAGGTCAGAGGCTCTAATTTTACAATAACATTTCCCCGAAACAAAATTTGTCATGGGTACACTTCAGTTTGTGTAAGAAAGTGTGGTATCACTTGCTACCTAGGCATGAATTTGAATTGGTAATTCTTGTCTCAGGCATACAGAATTTTCAGAAATGAAATTTTGGATTTTGTTTGAATGTGCAATATTATGCTAATACTTTAAATATCTTTTGAAATACTAATTCGATCAAAGAATACAGCTTAAAAAAACTTGCCCATGCAAATCTCCTTGATTATTAATTCATGGCGTCATAAATAAAATATAAGTTAAATTAATTTTGACTTTGCATTCAGTTTCATCTTAAGGCCACATTCTGCCCTTTTGCATACCAACTGATGTCCCCAGGAAAGGTTTGCAGCTGTTTCCATAACCAGCACTATTCTGACTCACCTGCCAGACCTGTGCTGCCCTCCTTGCGAGAGCCTGATGACAGGATATTGATTTCTTTAAAGGCTATTAACATTCTCAATGACAGCGGTGTGAAGGGTAAAGCCAAGATAGACAGAAAGAAACAGCCTTAGAAATGGTCAGATAAGTCTTCAAAATGGGAATGTGTAGTGCAGTTAATCTTTTAGTTACCCGACCTCTGCACCGTTGCAGAATATAAGCCTGGTCTGAAAAAAATCTCTTTGTAGCAAAGTTTTTGGGAGTTTTGGCACCTTCTGCTTGAGGTTAGAACTACCAGGCACTGATTCTTACTATCATTTTCCTTCCAGCCAGAGATGTTTGTCGCAAAATACCTCACAAATGTTCTTATATTTGAAAAAATATATATGATTTGTGTTCATTTCAGCACATGGTCATGGTTATCATTTATTCATTTCTAAATCAACCAATACAGTTAACATTCATTTAACAGGACGCTAAGCACTATGATTGGAGTATTTAAGAGTAAGACCAGATACTTAACAGTCAAGGCAGACACAATTGGGGCTCGGAGGGGAGAAACACAACAGGTAAGACTGTGCATCATCAATGAACTTAATGCCATCTTAGCATATGAATGGAGATGGGCACTCTGAAGGTAGTAATGACTAATTCTCTTTCAGGCAGGGGGAACAACTTGAAACATTCAAAAAGGACTGACATTTGAGCTAAGCCTTGTGCCTTTAAAAATCTTCAGCACAGGGATGACAAGATCAGTGCTGTACAGGAAAGATGCCTGTGACAGGTGTGTTGAGCAGGAACTGCAGGTGCTGAGAGATTGGCGTGTGTGTGGGCACAACCATATCGGAGTCCAAAGATGATGTGGGGCTGAGTTGGGGCAGTGAAGAGGAGGGAGGCAGGGCTAGGAGGGAGATTTTGGAGGTGCATCTCCTGGGCTGTGGGGTACAGACTGTAGTGGAGGTTGAAGAAGGAAGCAAGGAAGGCAGAGAAGCTAGAAAATCAAAGTCTACTCTCAAGGTCCTGGCCTAGATTATCAGAAAGATTTGTTGTTAAAGAGGGGCTACTTAAGGGAGTAACTATAGTCCAGTTTTGTGCATGGAAGGTTTGAGTTTCCAGTACTTTATTCGAGTAAAGATACCCTGTAGGCAATAGGTCCAAAGATGGGCCTGAAACTTAGAGGAAAACCAGTTCTTAAATTATTTATATTTGGAGTCATCGGTGTACAGCCGTCTGTGTGATGGCTGAGGTCTGTTTGGCTGACGTTCCGCAGAGAGTAGCTCTTTTTGATAATCTCTCTCAGCCTTACTTTTTTTTTTTTTTTTTTTTTTTTGAGAAGGAGCCTCAAGCTATCCCCCTGGGTAGAGTGCCATGGCATCACAGCTCATAGCAACCTCCAACTCCTGGGCTCAAGGGAGTCTCCTGCCTCTGCCTCCCAAGTAGCTGGGACCACAGGCACCCGCTACCATGCTCGGCCATTTTTTGGTTGCAGCCATCATTGTTGTTTGGCGGGCCGGGGCTGGGTATTCGAACCCACCACCTTGAGTGTATGTGGCTGGCACCTTAGCCGCTTGAGCCACAGGCACCAAGCCTGAGCCTCACTTTTTAAGACTCAGTTATCCAAGCCCACGAAATCTATTCTTCATCAGTAAAAAATAAATAGTAATCGTGCCTTCACTATAGGCCGTTCATGAGAAGCTTGGTAAGTCAGAGCAGGGAATGCACAGTGTCTGGCACTTAGTTAAGTGCTCAGGCTGGTCTACTTATTGTTACTGTGGCTCTTGTTATTACTGTTCTTATTTGCTTAAAAAGAGAGATAAGAGAGGGCTGTGCGTAGTGAATATAAATCACTTCTCCAAGACACACAGAGATGAAAGGCATGACAGAAGGGCAACACCTTAGGAGGAAAGCTTTTTTTTAAAGAGATGGAGAAAAGAGTATATCTATAATCTTACATAGGTAAAGAGAGGAATTGAACAAATAAGAAAAAATTTTAATCTGAGGCTTAGTGGACACGTTTCCAGACCCTCACCTGGGGCCTGGCACAAATGCTTGAGGGCTTGAGTTGTAAAATTTAGGAACAGCTTCAGAGGGGAACAAGGAAAGAGGGTGTGCTAGGTATCTTCTTTGACTGTGGGTCTTCCAGAACCTCGATTTTCCTGTCCGTTAACACCTTTGTTCACCCCTGGACCGTCAGACTCCATTCTCGGTCTGCTGCTCAGTCCCGTCTCTACAGAGCCGACCATCTTACCTTTAAAATGCACACATGCTGATACTTTTCCAATGAAGTATTTCTGATGTCTCCACATTGCCTAGAGAAAGAACAAAATTATTTATTTCTTAGCATTCTCCTCCATTTTCATTCATCTTCTCCAATATGCTCAAGGTCCCAGTAATTCTGAACTATCAAAGGCAGTTTCACTAGGTTGGCTGTACTGTCCAAGAGGTAACACTTTTGATTATCTTTTAAATAATTCTATCAGCTCGAGACACAAAAACTGGATCATAGTATCTGTGATCTTACTGACTTCTCACATTTCTGACATGTAAACTATTGTTCATTTTGCTTGAAATATCTGCTCTGTCATCAGCCTCCTTCCCTCCCTGGTGAAATTCCACCCGTCCTTTAAAATCCAGGTCAACTGCCAAGTGACAGAGGTAATCAATTCCTTCCGCTTTCTTTCGGTGACTCTTTGTTTTTATAGCATATATTTTGCGAACTTTTGCATTAGCTCTTTTTTTTTTTTTTGAGATAGAGTCACATTTTGTTGTGCTTGGTAGAGTGCTGTGGCATCACAGCTCACAGCAACCTCAAACTCTTGGGCTTAGGCAAATTCTCTTGTCTCAGCCTCCCAAGTTGCTGGGACTACAGATGCCTGTCACAAAGCCCAGCTATTTTGTGGTTGTAGTTGTCATTGTTTTTTGGCAGGCCCGGGCTGTATTCAAACCTTCTAGTCTTGGGATATGTGGCTGACACCTTAGCCGCTGAGCTATAGGTGCCGAGCCTTAATCTCATTATGTTGTTGTTTTACTTGCTTGACTGCATAGACGCCTTTCCCTTCTACTGTGAGCTCCTAGAATCTACAATACTGACTATATCCTTGGCATCTGGTAGAGTGTCAGGCCCGTCATAAAATCCAGCATCATTCATGTCAATTTCCCTATTACTAATTGTAAATTTGTAGAGGTTTCATTGCTTCCTGTTTATCTTTTTATACGTTGTCTGTAGATAGTAGGTCCTGAGCTATACTTGTTGAATGGAAGAGTGAAAAGACGCTGAAGAGTATACTTTTATGGCTATTATTGTATAATTCTAAAACCTTGTCCTTAAATGAATTCTGTATTTTATAGAACACTCCCTTGTTAGATGATTTCCAATCTAAATTTCAGTCTTGGGTTAATTTTTCAAAGAGACAGATGTTTTTCTTTAACTCTATAATATTTTAAATGCTTGGAGAAGCAAATCCTTTTGCTGTCAGTTGAATTTAAGAGCGCTGTTTCTTTTTATTTCACTCTTTGAATATGGAGCATAGTAACCTGTATCCTGGGACCGTCTTGAGTTCCCGACCTGGGCTTTCTTGTGTACATAGTGAGAAATCACGGGGAGAGGTGTGTGTGTGTCTGTGAAACAAGTGAGGAAATATCGTTTTTGTACAGGAAAAACAGATGTGGCCTTGTAAACATCAGGCCTACTAGTTTCTTTCCCCAAATTGTCTTCCATAGAAAAAAGAATAACAATTGCTTTCCTTTTGGTGGGGAAGAAAACCACTTGGATATCTGCCTGAACACTTGATGGTTTCCAAATGTTGTCTGCTGGCGTTTGCAGGGCAAGCATTTTAGTTACTCTGTTCCCTACTAGTTGCAATATTCAGATGAGATAAAACACAAGTCGTAGGATTTTTATTTTGAAGTAGCTACTGCAGAATCTTCAAACTGTTACAACTAGTTATTAAAGACACTTTGTTATTTGAAGTAATTGATACCATCAAAGTCCAAAGCTGTCTGGTCCATAAGCAGTGAGCACTCTGAGGTGTCAGAGACTAAGGGAATTGGGTTTTTTTATTATTGGTTTTCTTTCTAGCGTGTGTCAGTCAGACATGCTGCCTGAAGACTGGCACTAAAACCAGCATACAATGAGATGTAGTTACTTGGGGATAGTCATTATACCAAGTGTCTCTTCCCGGGGCTCCTACTGCCTTCCCTGGTTCCTGCTGCCCATATGATCATCTTTCTCCATCTTCTGCCCGTATCACCTCTAGTCACGGTATTCCACTCTTTTTGCTCATAGGTCCTGGCTCCTGGGGGTTCCACTAATTTCTGAAATTAAAGTCTGCTCTTTCATTGAAATGTTTCCCAGAGTGTAGCCCAGTGATGTGCACAAAGTTACGGGGAAAGGACACACCCGACCTCACAGGCTGGCTGGTTACTGCCTCCACTTGTAGACAACAGGTGCATGGTTAATCCAGTTGACTATAAGAACTGGTCAAATGAGCACTCAGTGAGCTATGGTATCCAGCTACACAGCTGTCTTCAGAGATAGAGGATGTCTTAAGGTTGTCACCCAAATCTGAAAGTGAATATCCGAGGTCAGAAAAGACCATGATTCTTTCCATTGGCTTTTGAAACTGTGGTCTATTATTTTAGTTGACCTCCAAGTGAATTGATGTCTAATATTTATTTTATGCTTAGAAATTTTACAATGTATTTTGAGATAGATTCTAATTATGTCACCCTTGGTAGAGTGCCCTAGCGTCACAGTCACAGCAACCTCAAACTCTTGGGCTTAAGTGATTCTCTTGTCTCAGCCTCCCAAGTAGCTGGGACTACAGGCACCCACCACAACACCTGGATATTTTTGTTGTTGTTGTTGCAGTTGTCATTGTTGTTTAACTGGCCTAAGCTGGGTTCAAAACTGCCAGCCTTTGTGTATGTGGCTGACACCCTACCCACTGAGCTCTAGGTACCACCTATAATAATATATTTCTTATGCAAAGTATTACTATAAAAATAGATGCTTCTCTTGTACCTTAATAGTAAAATTAAAAGGAAATGTTTTGAGTGTATGTTCTTGGTTTATTTCACTTAACATAATGTTCTCCAGTTTATACTTGTCATTGCAAATGACAGGATTTTTTTTTTATTTTTACCTATTCCAATTGTTATGAAAATACATGTAATGTTGCTGTGAAAATTTCTGTCCCTGTCTTTCATTTCTCTGTACACATTTGTGTTGGGTATATATCTTGGAGGGCAATTATTTGATTACAGGGTCTGTGCATGCTTATTTTTAATAGATACTCTGTTCTAGTATTAGCATATACTTTTATTTATTGCTAATCTTTCACACTAAGTTTAATAGGTATACGATATTTCATTAAGAAGTTATAATGCAGTTTACTTACGTCTTTCCTTACTGTTTCAGCATTTGGCTGGTTTAAAATTTCAGAACCTCTTAAAATTAGTTCATTATATTTTGATTCATTTTGGATATAATTATAATTATTTTTATTTTATTTGTGGAATGCTCCACAAATAAAAATATAGAGGTGCTATCTTTATGAAGATGAAATAAATGCTGTCTTAGACACTGAGAGAAACTTATCACCGTGTGGCTGGGTCAGAATATCTTTTCCGTTTTGTTTTAACCACAATTCATAGAATACGCCAGACACAATCACAGATATTTTTCATTTAATAGCATATTGAAAATGTTCGTGCACATCTGCTTCATTCTTCTTAGTAGTTCATGCTATTTTAATTTGTTGAATTACGAATTAGCATATTACTCAAGTAACTAAACATACCGAGAAGTTGGGAATCAATAACCAACTACCAAGACGTAATCTATAGATTTCAGTGGCTTTTCAGGCACCGGGTCTCATTTTCAGTAAACCCGACTTTACATATGTTTAGTGTACATCCTTAGCAATTGGTGAAACGTGAACCATTTAATAATTCAATTTTTCAGTGACTGACACCTTCACTGTTTATTTCTTTCAACAAATGGTGGGGTGGGGACTGAAATTCTTGCGTATTATTTGATTAACCCTGAGAAGCACAGCGAGTGGCATTAATGCTGGGATTACAGGGCAGGAGCTCTCTTGGTTTCAGGGACTGCTTATTAAGTCATGTTTCTTTTTTTTTTCTTTCTTTTCTTTTTTTTTTTTCTGAGACAAAGCCTCAAGCTGTCCCCCTGGGTAGAGTGCCGTGGCATAGCTCACAGCAACCTCCAACTCCTGGGCTCAAACGAGTCTCCTGTCTCAGCCTCCCAAGTTGCTGGGACCACAGGCGTCCGCCACAATGCCTGGCTATTTTTTTGGTTGCAGCCATCATTGTTGTTTGGTGGGCCTGGGCTGGATTCAAACCTGCCACTTTAGGTATATGTGGCTGGAGCCTTAGCCACTTGAGCCACAGGCGCCGAGCCAAGTCATGTTTCAATTAGGCATCATGTCGTATTCTCCAGTGCCTGTTACGAATGCAAAATGTTTAAGTTCAGGAGATTATGCTTTTAAGATCTCCAAATCGCTCTATGAAACTAATTGTTAGCTATCTTAAGACAGCTACAATCCAAATGGAGCCCTAGACTATGGGGAACGGGGAGGGGGGAGGAGAGGGGGCAGGATGGGTGAAGAGAATGATATTGTGGGGATCACGCCTATGATTTATCCTATTTGGGTACATGTGAATTTGTCTAAATGTTGTATATAAATGTCTTAACATAACAATTAAGAGAAAGACATGATGGCTATGTTAGCCACTTGGATGATAGTTTTCCAAACTGCATATAGAAGCAGCACACTGTATCGTATGAGAGAATTAATGTACACAATTATGATCTAATAAAAAACAAATTAAAAATAATAAATGTCTTAACACAATAGTTAAGAAAATGTGGTGAAGGCTAGGTTAACCAGTTTGTTGTAAGTATTTCAAATTGCATATAAAACCAGCACATTGTACCCTATAAATGCATTAATGTACATAGCTATGATTTAATAATAATAATAAAAAATTTTTAAAAAGTTGACATGAAAAACCTGTCAAATTTGCATTTTAAGGTCAATAAAATATTTCACTTAAATTATGGTGCAATAAAGACTTTTTCACACAAGGAAAAATAAAGTAAATAAAAAGTAAAATAAAAAATAAATAAAAGTAAATAAAAAATAGCCAGGTGTTGTGGTGGGCATGTGCATTCCCAGGTATTTGGGAGGCTGAAGCAAGAGGATAGTTTGAGCAAAGAGTTTGAGGACCCTGTTAGCTGTGACACCATGGCATTTTACCAAGGGTGACCAAGTAAGACAGTCTCAAAAAAAAAAAAAAGATAAATTGGACTTCACTAAATTCAAAACTTTGACTCTTCAAATTTTGTCATTAAGAAAATGAAAAGACAAGCCATAAACTGGAAGAAAATGCAGTATTTACAAATCATATATCTGAGAAAGGGCGTTACTCCAAAACAAACAAAGAACTCTTACAACTCAATAAAAAGACAACCTAGTTTTTTTTTTTTTAGAGACAGAGTCTCACTCCATTGCCCTTAGTGGACTGCCATGGCATCACAGCTCACAGCAACCTTCAGCTCTTGGGCTTAGGCAATTCTCTTGCCTCAGCCTCCCAAGTAGCTGGGACTATAGGCACCAACCACAACGCCAGGATATTTTTTTGTTGCAGTTTGGCTGGCCGGGTTTGAAATCGCTACCCTCGGTGAATGGGGCCAGCGCCCTACTCATTGAGCCACAGGCACTGCCTGACAACCTAGTTTTTAAAAAGAGACAATAACTAAACAGTCATTTGTTCAAGGACAATATACTAATAGTCAATAAGTATATGAAAAATAATCAAGATAAGAAGCCATGAAGAAAATACAAAACAGGCCAGGTATAGTGGCTTGTTACAGTGGATCTGTAATCCTAGCACTTTGGGAGACTGAGGATTGAACACCAGGAGTTTGAGACCAGCCTAAATAGGAGTGAGATGTCTCTAAAAAGCATCAAAAAATTAGCTGGGCATGGTGGTTCATACCAGTTGTCCTAGCTACAGGGGAGGCTGATTTAGTAGGATCATTTGAGCTCACTATAGTTTGGGCAACAGAGGGAAAGGGAAAGGGAAGGGAAGGGCAAGGGAAAGGAAAGGAAGGGGAAAAGGAAAAGAAAGGAAAAGGAAAAGGAAGATACACTGGGGCTGGCAGGTTCAAACTTGGCCCCATCAAACAACAATAACAACTATAAGAAAATACCCAGGTGTTGTGGTGGGTGCCCATAGTCCCAGCTACTTGGCAGGCTGAGGTAAGAGAATTGCTTAAGCCCAAGAGTTTGAGGTTGCTGTGAGCTGTGATGCCATGGCATTCTACCCAAGGTAACAAAGTGAGACTCTGTCTCAAAAAAAAAAAAAAAAACAGAAAAAAAGAAAGGAAGGGGGAAAGGAAAGAAAAAGAAAGGAAAGGAAAGGAAAAGATAGAAAAGGAAAGGGGAAAGGAAAGAGAAAAGGAAAGGAAAGGAAAGAAAAGGAAGGGAAAAGAAAGGGGAAAGGAAAGAGAAAAGGAAAGAAGGATAAGAAAGGAAAAAGGAAAGAGATAAGAGGAAAGGAAAGGAAAGAGGGAAGGAAAGAGGAAAGGAAAGGGGAAAGGAAAGAGAAAAGGAAAGATGGAAAGGAAAGTAAAGAGGAAAGGAAAGAGGGAAGTAAAGAGGAAAGGAAAGAGAAAAGGAAAGAAGGAAAGAGGAAAGGAAAGAAGAAAGGAAAGGAAAGGAAAGGAAAAGAATAGAAAAGAAAATAAAAAAAAAAAGAAAAGAAGAACTGTAGGCCAGTGCAGTGGTTCACATCTATAATCCCAGCACTCTGGGAGGCGAAGGCAGGAGAAACACTTGAGCTGGGAGACTCCACTGTACTCTAGTCAGGGTGATAGAGCAAGTCTCTATCTCAAAAAAGGGGGGAGAGAAACCTGCTTGGGACCCCCTCTGCTGTGCTGGAGGTTTTACTTTCCTTCTCAATAAATGCTCTTGCTTTAGCTTACTTGATATCCATAAATTCATTCTTTGATTCCTGAGACCAAGAAACCAGCAGGAAAAATGCAGCACTAGTATCACCTTTAGGAGCTTGTCCTGAATGTCAGAATGTGGATAAGGTCGTGGGAATAGAATCCTGGATACACCATTCTTGCATAAAACCGTGGGCCACCCTGAATCCAGACCCTGCCATGCCTCCACCTGAGAAAGGAATGCCGGCTGACACCTGTGAACCTGTTGAAACACTCAAATTTCTTTTCTGGAAACAGGAAAGTAATGCTCCACCCTTGAATGAACCCACATCTACCATGGCCCCTTAGATTGATCCATTCTTTTTTTGCTAAATAATCCTTATTGGAGGAGTCCTGACTGCTTCCCTTGTCAACTCCCCTTATCAGCTCAAAGCAGCCAAAGGAGTAATTTCCCAGGTTCCCTAGCAGTAGTCAGGGCTTCCTAAGCAGAGACAAGACTGATAGGAGCTGGTGTGAAATAGGTAGGCTTAAGGACCTTGGAAACAGACCCAGATAGGCCAGCCACTTAGTGTTCTAGAAAGGTGCAGCCTGAACCTGCACCCCCCTCAATAATAGAAACTTTCAAAATCCCCTAATGGCAGGACAGGGGCAAGCCAAGAATCTAAGGTGACCAGACGGCCCACTTTTGGTGGGACAGTCCCGATTTTTAACAATTTGTCCCACATCCTGCAGCATTTTTAAAAAGTCCCGATTTTTGGAAAGAATGCATGATATGTTAGATAATTGCCTCAGAAAACCCCTCCCCCCAAAAAGCCCCTTCCTGTCCTTAAAGTTACAACTCTTCCCCTAACATAGGGAGTGGCCTGCTTACCACTGCGTGCTACTGCTAGTTAAACAAGTGATGTCAACAAATCAGCTATTCAGACAATTTAGGTAATTTATTTATTTATTTATTTCATGAATTTAGCAGACAGTACTTGTATTATTTATATTTTATAGTGGCGGCAAAAAGTCTAGCCCCAACCTTGAAAGTGACACTTATGACTTACGAGGTATCATTATTAAAAAATATATTCATAAGGAAAAGGTTAAATTTTGGGCATCAGCAAAAATCACAATAGAGAACAAATGGTTAGAAATATTTCATCATTTTGAAACAAACCATGTTCCATACAATAATGCACTAAAAATTGTGGGATACATTCTGTCCTTACCAGGAACTAATGCTGCGACTGAACATGTTTTTTTCTATGGTAAATAAAGTGTGGACATCAGAAAAGTCACAATTAAGTGTTGAGACTTTGAAAGCCATTTTGTGTGTGAAATATAATTTAACAAATTCTTGTGAAAAATTTCATGGCCTTTTAAACAACGAAAGCAATCTACTAAAAAAATTCACTCAAATGAGAAATATGCCAAATAATAAAATAATACTATACATAATATTTTTTTTTGAGACGGAGCCTCAAGCTATCCCCCCCTGGGTAGAGTGCCATGGCATCACAGCTCATAGCAACCTCCAAATCCTGGGCTTAAGCAAGTCTCCTGCCTCCGCCTCCCAAGTAACTGGGACCACAGGCGCCCGCCACAACACCCGGCCATATACATAATTTTTTGATGTATTATATTTGTAAATTGTACTTATGTTGAAATTTAAAAAATATTACAATACTATTTTTGCATTCTATGAAAATTTTTGTTGCTCCATATAGACCAAATTTTTAATTAAGAGCCCCCTAACCCTGGCAAT
>CAUYQV010079608.1:0-25122 GCA_963574575.1 Galagoides demidoff
CCAGCTACTTGGGAGGCGGAGGCAGGAGACTCGCTTGAGCCCAGGAGTTGGAGGTTGCTATGAGCTGTGATGCCATGGCACTCTACCCAGGGGGATAGCTTGAGGCTCCGTCTCAAAAAAAAAAAAAACAAAAAAACAATACATAGGCCTTGCCTCAGTCTAGCAATTTTGGAACAGAGGATATTGTTTCTGGGCTCATGCTTCATAACATAGACACCCTCCATCTTCTCTGTAAGGCAGAGCCATCAGTAACTTCTGCAGTCGGTGTCACTGGGAAAGGGCAGTCTGTAGTGATTCAGGTTTGGGTCCTGGGGAATATCTGTCAACAAAGGAAACATCCAATCATAATGGCAAATGTGTGCCTGTCACTCAGCTGAAATGTCACATATAATTAACACACCTATACTCCACTCTATGAGGTTGGTGCCATTTACTCCCCAATGTACAGAGAAGCAAATGAAGATTCAAGAGGTTACATAACTTGCTCAAGGTCATAGATCTTGTATGTTGGGTTCAAGTCCAGCGTCCCCACCCCTATACTCATCACAACCAGCAAAGTAAAAGGTGAGGAGTTGCTTGGGTGGCCGGTCCCCTGAATGCTACTATATGATGTTTATTGTTCAAAGTGCTGATATTCCCAAGAGAGCAAAGAGCCATGTCTCAAATGGCACAAAGATATGAATGATCGTCAGTACTAACAGCCACCAGGAGCATTCTCTGTATGTGAATTTGTTTGGAGAATTTTTGTACAAGGAAGTAGGTGCTTTTTTTTTGTTTTTGTTTTGTTTTGTTTTTATAATCTCCGCTGTACAGAGGAGGAAACTGAGGCTCAGTAAGAGACAATGATGCATCCAAACTCAAACAAGAGAAACAGGTGGCATTTGGATATAATTCAGGACTTTCTGACCCTGAAACCACGCGTGAATTCCACGCAATAACAGGAAAAGTTGGGGCTTGGTAGCTGAGAATTCTAGGAAGCTTCATCTATGACACCACAGTGTGGATGTGTAGGTAGCAAGAGAAGGTTAGCTGTGAAGAACACAGCGTTCCATGCCCTGAGGACACGGAACTTCCCCCAGTTTTCCACTATCCTGAATGTGCTGTGTGGTCCACCACCCTGACTCTTGATGTGCGCTGTTGCTTCTGTTTCAAAAGTCCTTTCTCAAAAGTTCTCCACACCCCCCACTATTATCTGTTTCACCAATTCTTTGAGACAGTTCAAATTATCACTACCTCCGCAAATCTTCCCCAAACTCCATCCTTTTACCTCCAATAGTACACATGCATGCACCCTGATTCATCTAGTTCTATCCTTTCTTCTAAATCCTTCTAGTGGAGGGAGGACACCAATTTTCTAAGATGTTTCTTGGATAGAGTTGGGTAATGCTGCCAACTCTAGCCAACTCTGGGAAATCTATAGACATTCAGAGTCAAGGTTCTGAGAAGTCCTGCAGAGAAGAGACCAGCATTTCAAATGTGACCATGGAACACTTCCCCTGCCACCTAATCCCGACATTTCTTTGGTAGAAACATCCTGTTGGTGGAAGATTTTGTGGTTATTTGTTCACAGACCTGCCTCTACCTGCGTGTGAGTTCTCTGGTTGTGTGTTTCCATCTGGTCTCTAGATCTCCAGCATCGAGGATAATTAAAGAGGCATTACAGAGGTTTCATAGGCAAACCTAAGCAGAAGCAAAGCTGCGAACTGCTGGATGTAGATACTACATAGAAGCAAAGTCAGTCCCATTTTTCATCCTTGCTGCCCCACTGGGCATTTGGCAACCAGCACATAATCAAATAATAAGCTTCCTTGCCATCAATCTCCACGGATGTGGTGCCCCCAGGATGTGACAACCCATGAAAATCATCGTGGAACACATTTTAGCCTTTCTTGCTAAATTCCCAGACTTTGTCTTTTTGAGCTGTCTCCAGAATCTTCCCAAGGGGGATTTTCCTCGCTCTTGTAAACTGGAGATTTATGTGCCTCTTGTGGACTTTTCCCAGCTTCGCTGAATTCTAAAGTGGTGGGTGTTTTCCTTCAGGCAGAAGTTTGTGAAGCAGGGGACATGAGAGGGACGGCTTTGTAGTGAGATTCTTAGACTAGTTCTTACCTGCGAGGGATAATTTGCAAGGAAGTGTGGTGTTGTGTAAAAGATGTTTTCTGGAATCAGAAGAGCACATGGATTTGCCTTTTGGAGTCCTGTGACTTGGGGCATGTTCCCTGCACTTGTGGACCCTCCTCCACCTCCTTATCTACAAGACAGGAATGATGGTATCTATCTTGTAGGATGTGGAGACAGGTGACATGTTACTGCTAGGCACTGTCTTCCTTTTCACCCCTGCTATCTATGTTTGTCACTCTCTGTCTTCCTTCCCACCATCTTTTCATCACCATCATTATTTCCATTCATTTTTGGTACTTTTGGGGTACCAAATCTCTCTTTCCAGCTGTTCCAACTTCTTAACCTCCCTTTCTTTCATCTTCTTGCTCTATATCCTACATAACCTGGAGCTCTTTATGAATCTGTTTTTGTTTTTAAATCTCAGGTTTTGTGTTACTTTTTCAAAGAAAGTCTCATTTTGTACCTGTAGAAGTGAGTGTAGGCTTAATTCAAATGTAATCAGCTGCATCCATCCAGCTATGGGAGCCGGGGCTTCTGCTGGAAAATGTGGCACAATGTAGATTTCAACCAGTTTTACCCCTGTCTGGTGTGACTTTGAGGGCTGAAGCACTGTTAGGCCACAGTGTGTCACTGGATGTCAGCCTTCAATGAGTATCATTGGTTCACACCTAACATCCTTCAACAAAAGAAGTTAGGAAAAGAATTTCAAAGGAAGCCAAGCAAAAGCAGAGGAAAAAAGGTGGTTAATATAAAATCAGAAAATAATGACTGAAAAACCATCCACATTTGATAAGTAAATTTAAGAGGTTGGAATTTGAGGGACAAATCTTAAAAGGACACATTACTGAATAGCTTAACAAAGAAAAAAAATGAGGAAACCTATATATCCCCAAGTCACTGATGAGAAAGTGGATATGAAGTCATAAAGTGGATATTGAAAGTTATCAGAGAGGAGAGTGCTATATATAATTCTGCACACTTGGCACTTCTGACATTTTGGGCCAGATAATTCTTTATTGTGGGGCTGTCCTGGGCAGTGTGGTATGTTTAGCAGATGCCACTAGATGCCAGTAGCACTGCCTGCCTCTAAGTTGTGACAACAAAAATGTGGCCAGAAATTGCCAAATGTCCCCTGGGAGGCAAAATCACTTCCTGCCAAGAACTCCTGTTCTCGGGGGGTTTAAGTACTTTAAAAAGTCATAATGACAAGGCAAATTTTCTCGGAAGATATTAAAAAATTCACTGAAAAATAATGTGTGATTAAACATGAATTCGTGCATCTCCTATGCATGTATAAAACCTAGCAGAAGCATTGGTGAGATGGTCAATATGTCCATTTCTGAGAAATAAAATCCTGGGCCAAAAAGAATTTATCAGCCAGTTACTTGACATGCTCAAGGGATAATAAACTATCTTTAAATTGCTGAGTGACCAACTGTCCTGGTTTCTCTAGGGACTGAGTGGTTTCCTGCAGTGACAGACTTTCAGTGCTAAGACCTTGAGCAAATTAGGACCACTGGACCCCCTAAAACTCTCCCAGATGTAATGGGGGACAGTCCACCAATGTAACACTGAAATGAGAAGCCATGGGCCACATCCACTTAAAAATATACATGGACATAGTAAACCAAAAATATCAAGATTAAGTCATACGGTATGTAAAGCTACTGCTTTTTATTTATTCCTTTGTTTAAGAAACTCTGTTCAAATAAAATCATGTGTGAAATCTTTATTTGTTGCAACAGAGGTGCTGTGGGTAGCTCTTCCTCTAGGTCTCTCTCCCCCAAAACCCCAAACTCTCCTTCTTTCTTAATTTTTCTTTAGCCCTGCCCTGCCCTTCCCTTTTCCTTTTCTTTTCCCTTTCCCTTCCTTTTCCCTTCCCTTCCCCTTCCCTTCCTTCCTTCCTTCCTATTTTTTTCCTTTTCTTTTTTTGAGACAGAGTTTCACTCTGTGCCCTGGGTGGAGTGCTATGGCATCATAGTTCACAGCAACCTCAAACTCCTAGGCTCAAGTGATTGTCCTGCCTCAGCCTCCCAAGTAGCTGGGACTACAGGTGTGCACCCTAGTATTTCTATTTTCAGTAGAGATGAGGTCTCACTTTGCTCAGTCTGGTCTTGAACTTGTGAGCTCAAGCAATCCATCTGCCTTGTTGTCCCAGAGTGCTTTAATTCTTCCTTAAACTCACTCCCACATATTGCCTGGGAGATGCAGTGTAATCCCTGGTATCCTCTGGCATGTTTAGAAATTCCACTTTAGAAGAATAACCACCACAGTGAAGTAGGGACCAGGAATATAATATATGGCAACACGGTTATTTTAAGGTAGGTCCAAAGAGTATTTGGTAAATTTGGAATCCATGAATTAAAGCAAGAGCCATAACAAGGTTTTCATTAAACTGGAAGTATGTTCCTTGAAGATAATGCTCCCCTTTTAAAATCAATTATGTAATTATTCACAGTGGAGAGATCTTCCCATTAAAATCAGAAACAAGGATTCTCATGACTTCTCTAAGCATTTTGAAGAATATTTAGCTAATACCCACCTAAGCAAGGGGTAAAACATATAAAATGAAGATAAACTAGAAACAGAGATAAAATTAATCACTTTCAGACAATATGATTGAATCAATGAAAAATTTTAGGAAGAAACAAATATAAAAAAGAAGCAAAAATCTCCTCTAGATTATAAAATAAAGATAATTAACTTGAAGAGAAAGATATTTAAAGAACTCACCAAAATTAAGTGAAAATGATTTCAAAGTTAAAAGTAACAAGAGAGTAGCCATAAATTTTGATGTAAAACATAAGACAGGACTTATACTAACAAATTTAAAATATATTGGAAAGCTGTAATGATTAAAACAGTATGACCTCGATGCAAAATAGAGTATAGAAAGATGGGATTAAATACAAAATCCTATAGTTAGTCTCAAGCATAGACAAGGATATTATCTAAGTCAGTAGAGGTGGCCGTTCAAATCAATGGAGGAATAAATAGTAGATGAAAAATAATACTGTGACAAATGATAGATAAATTAATTATTTGACAAAGTAAACTCTTTACCTTATGACATGAGATAAAATCAACATGAGTAGCTGAAGGGTCATACGTGCATAGTGAAATTATAAAAGAGTTTTAAAGAAATATAGATGAACTTTTATCTGAACTCTGGGTGGAGGAAACTTTCTTAATCATAAAAGGAAAAGCAAATCTACAAGTGATATATTAAACTCAATAAAAAATTAAAACAAAAAACACCATAAAAGTCAAAAGGCAGATGACTACAGCAGAATTATATACACTATGGAAGTAAAACGATCATTGATCTTATGATGTGAAGAGTTAGTATAAATTAATAAGAAGGCAAATGTATAGATGGAAAAAAACAGGCTGGGTAGAAGAATGGCCAATTAAAGTTATAAAAAAATACTAATAGCATGATGATAAAATCAATACAAATGAAAATGAGATATTGTTTTTTGCCTATCAAATAAAAAAGCAATAGGGAATAATAATTATTCAGGTGTAGAGATAATAACCAGACAATCAAAGATGCTCATCAAGATATGTATACAGAGAAGGTCATAAAATTATAATAGGAAAAAAAAGGAAATTAGTGGTTCAGCAGTGGATTATTACAAAAAAATGATAATGCTGCAAATTATGTATATAATTATATATAACGATTAAAAGCATGGTCATAACTAATAGGAGATAGTATTAGTGACAGATACAATTGTTTTTTAAGTCATAGAATAATATATGAAGCATGATGCCACTTTTCTCAAAATCCAAAATATGTACATATCTACACACCCAATGAGAGGTCACAGGGAAAACACTTAGTACCAGTGGCTTATGACTGGCAACTTTTATTTTCTTCTTTGTCCATTTTGTATTTTCTAAATTCTTAATTATTACTTCCTTAGTCATAATAAAAACACATTTAATATTATAAAAATAATTCCAATCTAGCTGATCGGGAAACTGACTGTCCTTTGAGCTGATTTCTTCATTTTTGACATATTAGCAGCCACCTATTTTGATTCAAGACTTGTCAAATCTGTAAGTTGGCGATAAACAGAATGTGTAATGGAATGATGAAGGTTCCAAATCATGATTATTTCCCTGTGGGGGCTTGCCAGTATATTTGAAATGGGTTGGATGGGATTGAGTATTGTTCTAACATTTCCTCTTAAATTTGCATGCTTCTAGAAGGGGTAACAGCATCTAAGTTCTCATAAGTGCTCAATGAATATCGATTGCCTTTAACTGAATCCAAAACAGAGCATAAGATGACTTCGTTTATGACATCAGTTTTGCCTCCTCGGGGCACTTGATGCTATTCCTGGGGTTACTGGGACTGAAGACCATGAGCACATGGGACCCGTAAAGGTGGACAAGAGGAGTATGGGATGAATAAAGCACATTTCTCCAAGCACATGGTTTTTCTCCGATTCATCCTGGTGATAACTATGTTCTTGGTGGACAGAGTCTTGATTGGTTGTTGATCCTAATACTATATTCATTAATTTACTTATTCATTCACTCATTTATAGCCCTCAGGGGTCCATGAGCCACGTGGTTAATCAGGTCTCTATCACTGTTAATGAAACACAATCAAAAAGTAATTTCTGGATAACTCGTTATTTATGTGTAGTTCTTGAATGCCATGAAATTAACATAAACTCTACGGACCACTGGCTATTTCCCTCATTCCTCTTCTGTCTTCTCATGATTCCGTATAATAAAATCTGAAGACTCAGTAAGGCAACAGTTGACGTCTCCAGAAGAGGAAGAGAACTGAACTTAACGTAGTTTCAGGGTTGAGTCAGCAGCACAACATCCTTGAAGACAGAAGTTCTTTCTGTCTTTTCCTTTGCCAGACCGTCTAGGTTGGTTCTGGCCCTGTTGGTTGTGCTCTTTCAGGCATCACTGCCTCACACACCAATGGCTAAAGTCAGAAAAGCGTCTATTAAAAATTATAGAGCAAAAAAGCCTTTCCAAGTAGCCACTAGCTGACGACTTCTCATGAGGTCATGTGTTCTCTCTTCAATCAATCACTAACAAGAGAATGGAGGGGATGACATTTGATTAGCTTGAACCAATTAGGAGTTTTTTTTTTTTTTTTCTGCTCGTCTAGAAAGGAAGGAGGAGAAAGTGGCTGCTGGGCAGGCCAAGCACAGTAACTTCTACAAACCAGGAGGTGAGGAGTGGCCGGACGGTTCTGAAGTTCCATAGAGATTGCTATCTCCACCCCCTTCCAGCCATTATCCTTCAAAAACCATGCCCTCCAAGAGATTATGTCTGAGTTATTGGCAGTTGTGGGAGTCACTGTTGGAGGGAAAATACAGACCAACAACTATAGCAATGTGATAAAGACCCCATGAAGTCACTGTAGACATTCAAGAAGGCTTTTGAGGAACAGTGGCTTTGGGGCTGAGGGGTAAAGTGCGAAGGGGAATTTGCTTCCCAGCTGTGGACAGGAGGCAGAGAAGGCTGAAGAGACCTGCCTTTGTAAACTGGTGATGAGAAACAGCCTAGTGTGTTCACAGAGCAAGCAGCACTGTGGTAGTGATGGGAGTTGGGCTTAGGTTACTTAGCAAAGCTACATCCTGAAAGGCAGGCATAACTTCCAAGAAGGACTTATTCTTGGGGAGTTATTGATGGGTTTTAAACTTGGAAGAGGTCAGATTTCCTATTGGTGCCCTGAGGAAAACTTCCCAGGGCAAATATTTTTTGTTTCTATTTTTATTCAAGGGGCTGGAAATCCCAGCTGTTGGGTTGTAGGGAAGGTTACTCAGAGCTAAGAGTGAGATGCACAGCTCTCAAAATGCTAACCCTGGGAATGGTTGCAGAAGAAGAATGTCTATTTCATCTATGTATTCTTGGTACTTTGTGACAGAGCCTGCCATGTGCTCACCAAAATTCTCTTCTTTCTCCTCTTGGACACAAGCCACAGTACTTTCCCCAATGTCTCTAGGAGTTGAGGAAGGCCATGTGACTAAGTGATAGCTACTGGACGGTGGGCATTAGTGATATTCCCAGCTTCCAGGATTGGACCCCAAATCCTCCCACACCATCCTTCATGCTCCCTTCCCCTTCACTTGCCAAATGAAGAAGACTCTAAGAACATACAGGAAAGTAGAGCTAGTAGGTAGGACGATCCTGGCTCCCTGAATGACAGTATGAAACAAAACCCTCTGCTGACTTGCACTGTACTTAGGATTACGGAGAAATAAACTTGTGATGAACCAATGAGATTTGAGAGTTTTATTTGTTATAGCAAATGAAACATACCTGGCAGGTGTCTGGCTCTGGATCAAGGCTCTGAAACACCAGGAAAACTGACAAAACAACTTCTTGATAAAGTCAATACCTAAAAAAACAACAAAAACAAAAACAAAAAGCGCTAAAGTTTGAGGGAAGGCAACAGCATTGCTGAAGACTCAGAGGGGGCTCATCTGTGCAGGAAAGGCATGGAAGTTCTATCTCACCTGGCTCTGCTGAGGGCTCCACAGCCTTATGTATGAAAAGCACCTACCACGAAATGTATACTATAGAGCATATTAGGAAATGGTTTTTGAGTGTTTCGGATTGTGTGTGAAAACCCCACACTATACCCCAGAAGTGCATTAATGTACATAGTTACCATTCAATAAAAAAAAAAAAAAAAGGAAATGGTCTTTGGAGTTGCTCGTTATTCATTAGTCTTAGATATTATAATCAGAGTATACCTCAGAGAGCTTTTGTGAAGGTTAAGTGAAACTGCACTTTTAAAGACTTGATCCAGAGCCTAGCAAATAAAATAGAAGGTGCTATAATAATAATCATGGGTGCTGACTGACTTTGTAAGTATAGGAAATGCCTGGGCCCAGAGGGCAGGGGGTTTTAGAAGAAGGCATTGCAGGCTGGAGGGTGACCTGAGCAAGAGTTGGGAAAGCTGTGTTGGGAGTGATGGGGGAGGGCCAGGAGAGGGGGGGTGGGGTCAGAGGGGAGATGGGGGGGAGGGAGGCCAGCTGCTTGACACCAGGTAGAGCAGATGAAAAGCTCCCTTTATAGTCCTATGACCACTTCTGCCCAGAGTGAACAGGGATCATTCCAATTGCCGCCACCGGGCACACATCTCTGCAGCACCCTGGCGCCTAACCATATCTCAAGTGCTATTTCCAAGAAGCTCAAAGGGCTTTCTGGAAGTTATCTGCTTGCTTCACCGGCAGCCCTGCGTTATCACTCCCATCTCACAGATGGAGAAGCAGAGCACTGAGTGGTAAACCTACTTACCCAAGATCAGAGCGTGAGTCAGTGGCCTGCGTGTAATCAGATTCTAGATTTCTGCGTCACAGGTCACAGGCCCCTGCTGCTCCTCCAGGCTAGCTACAGGCCCCAGCCGCCAAGCCCAAGCGGGCTGCATTTCTTTTGCTTTAAAGACAGCCACTATGTTTCTAGACTCCTCATGGGATCTAGTCATTAGCTAGAGCCTGATCTTTGATGACAAGAAGTTTGACTTACAGACTAAATATTCTCTTGCATCCTGGTGGATATACTTTGCTTTTATTCTTGGCATTTATTATCAAAATGATCAAATAAACAGAGAAGTCGAAAGCATTTGTGTCAATACCTGTACACACAGAAGCTAGATTCTGCAATAGACACTTTATTTCACTTTATTAGCTAAGCAGAGGGCTGAAGTTCTTTACAATGATGGTCAAAGTAAGTGATACTATTACAAATATTTTTAAATGAACAATTTTAAAAAGTTTAAATTTGTTTTAAAGCTTTCAGATCCTCACCAGTACACCGTAATATTTGATACTAAAGCCAGATTACAGTAGATTTCAAGACTGTTTTCACACTGAGTAGATACATGTCAGTATGAGTCTTTAAAATAAAATGTCATGAGATTGGTCTAGTTTTAGAAAGAGAAGAACCACTCCCCAAACAAAACAATAACAAACCTGGGGATCTGGGACAGGGCGTGTGACCCCTCCTATAGGGAAATGTGCCTGAAGTCAGAAGATAGAAACCTCATGTCCAGAGACTTCAAAGCCCCAAAGAAATCTTAAGATCAAGTACCTTATTTTATGGCTAAGGCCTCAAGGGGGCAAGTGACTGGCCTGAGGTGACACAGCCAAGAACTTTCACTGACAGTATTAGACCAATAACTTCTTGTTTTTTTTTAATATTTATATATATTTTTATTAAATCATAGCTGTGTACCTTAATGCAATCATGGGATACAGTGTGGTGTTTTCATATACAATTTGAAATATTTTCATCAAACTGGTTAACATAGCCTTCGTGTCATTTTCTTAGTTATTATGTAAAGACGTTTATATTCTACTTTTAGAAAGATTCACTTGGACCCTTGTGAGATAAACCATCGAGGTGATTCCTTCATAGAGGTGATCCCTTCACCCTCCCTCCACCCATCCACCCCACCTTCCCCTACCCCCTCCCCATATTCTTAGGAAAGATGGAGACTTTACCTTCTTCGTGTTTACATGGATGGAGCTGGAAAATGTTCTTCTTAGCAAAGTATCTCAAGAACGGAAGAAAAAGTATCCAATGTACTCAGCCCTATTATGAAACTAATTTATAGCTTTCATATGAAAGCTATAACCAATAACTTCTTGTACTGGAGGCAGAGTTGGCCAAAAAGTACCCAAAGGGCCACAGCATTTTGTCACTATCACCTTCCTCCATGCCAACCCTCCTGGAAGCTCTGACACGCAGTATCTTTATTTACATGACACAGGAGCTCAAAGGAGTACTAGCTGTGAATGCAGCCACCAGGGTAGGTGGCTGAAATATTCCTTTTGGAAGTATAGGGGAAAAAAGTTTGGTTGGGCAAATTGGCTTGAATATGGATATAAACTGTCTTCAGGAGGCAAAGCCTCTGCTCCCCAATACACGTCCTTTTGGCACGACCTTCTCTGCCAGTGGCTTTGTACCAGATTCAGTTCCTGAGATGCTGATGCATGGCAGCTTCCAAGGCCCTTAGCCATTCAACTACCAGTAATATCCAGGTGTAACACCTGATCAGAAAAGATGAATACGTAAATCAAACTATTCTCCTGCCACTCCTCCTGAATTTATCCAAAAACAAAGGGACTGAGTTTCCAATGAGATCCCTGCTTGCCTGCTGGGTGCAAAGTAAACCACTGGACTGGGGACTGATTTTGAGAAATCCAGCCCAAGCTCTGGACCCCTGGAGAGTTCTCAGAAAGGATACTTTCTAAGCTCCAGGCAGAGGCCTTCCTAGCAGGAAGGAAGCAGCAGGAACTCACGTCTCTGCTGTATCAGTTTGTCATCTTTGGCCTATGCAACCCCGAGAGAACTTAATCTCTTGGGCGTCAGTCGGGATTCTGTCCCCTGCACTAAACTCATTTAAGGCAAGGAGGGGGGTGTGTATTAATAACGAAGATAACCAAACAGGCCAGGCTGTGATATTCCCTGACCTGCCCCCAGGCTGGCCTTAATGACTGTTTGTGAAGTGCAGGGAGAACTCAAGATGAAAGGCACCCAGGTGAGCACAGCCCTGCCCACTGATGTTAGGACACCTGCTAGCCCCACCTGCAGGGGGTCCAGCTGTTCCTGCTCCAGCTGGCTCTGACGGCCTTAGAGAAAGTGCCAAGAGACTCTGGGACTGGGCAGGGGACAAGGCAGGGATATGGGAAGGGGTCCAGGGGGAGATAACGAATGAGAAGATACAGGTAAAGGAGAGACAGAGAGGGAAAGATGGGGAGACAGAAGTACATCACAGGGAAAGGGGGGGGGACAAGAAGACTGGCTTGGAGAGCAAGGTAAGGTAGAGAGAGAAGGGAGGGAACGACTAAGAAAACAAGGAGAGAGAAAATAGACTAAGAATTAGGGAGGAACGGGAGACAGGAAGGGCAGGGAGTGACCAGGGATGGGTAAAGAAAAACGGGAAAGTGGAAACACACACACACACACACACACACACACACACACACACACACACGGTGGGGGAGGGCGAGAGTTGAGGAGAGGTGCAGACAAGAGAGACATTGCAGAGACCGAGAGACTCTGCAGAGCGAGTTAGAGAAAGCAGAGGGGAGGGAGCCCTGGGCCGCCCCTGCAACCCCCCACCCGCATCCTCGGCCCCCGCCCTCCAGCCGCCTCTTATCAGCCGAGCGGCGCGGCGCGCGGCGGCCTTGGGCGCGAGGCGGCGGCGGCGGCGGGGCCTTATTGCAGGTGCGCTGGCGCCGCCGAGTCTGCGCCGGCCGCTCAGTGGCGGGCCGCGCGGCCGGGCGGGTGGCGGCGGCAGGCACGGCGCGAGCGGGGGCGCGAGGGCGCGGCCTCCCCTTCGCACGCAGGGCGGTGAACGCCGCACGGCCGCGCGCTGCCCGCTCGCGCCCGGCCCGCCGCGGCCGTGAACTTGCCCCAGTCACCTGCCGGGAGCGCGAGGCCCGCGGGGATGGCACCTGCCTCGTCCACGCGGGCAGGGGGCTGTGCTGGCGACTGGCACCTTCACTAAGCTGCTGCTTCGGAACAACATTTATGTTTATGTCGATCAATAAAAACGGCAACATTTTACAAAGATACCATCGTCCATGCTTGACATATATTGTTTTCACTGGCTTTGCTGCAGTTAGCAGAGCCCTTAATGGGAGGCCCACCTGGCTCGCATCTCAGCTTAGGCGGAGGTGAACGACCTTTCTTGCCTCAGTCTGCTCCTTTGTGAAGTGGGGGGAATAAAGGAACCTGCATCACAGGGCTGCTGGGAGGGCTGAGAGATGTAAGTGCGTCAACAGTCCCCACACTTACAACCTGTTGTTTAGGAGCCGGCTGGTGTTATCATCATTACTGGGGTTGGGGCAGGGTTGACAAAGCTGCTGGTGGACAGCCACCTCCTGTAACCCCCAGGATTGGTGCCTCTGAGTGTCCTTCCTCTGGGCTGCAGGGAGAGGCCGGGAGTAGTGGGTGTGCCCGCTGGCCTCCCCCTGGATGGCCGAGTCAGCTCCTGGCTCAGGGTCCTATATTCCCCTTCAGTAAAATGGGCGTTGTGCCATCAGTTCCCTCTCTAATAACCTATCTTGCTCCTGGGATTGTTGACAGTTCCTGGGGCAGCCTGATCTGGTCTTGACATCTGGTTCCATCTTTACGAGCTCTGTAACTTTGGCCCTGGAGCTGTGGAGCTGGAGGACCACTTAAAGCCTCCATCGGACCCACCTTGGGAGCCACAGATGTATTTGCATGGAGGACACACTCTCCTGGACTCTCCCCAGCCAGTGACTGAGCATGACAGAGGTCTAGAACCCAGGTGTGCCTTCCGGGCACAATCATGGGTCATGGGTCATGTCCAGCACAGACAGGCTAGACATCGCTCCATGGCCCTGGCAGTGACTTTTGCAGACCTACAGATGCAGTTTTCATGCCAAAGTTCCCCTTTTTCTCCCCTTCTCCCCAAGCCAGTGTGGCACCTGCATCCTAATGTGAAGTTTCTTCCTGATTCCTTCTTTCCTTCCCCTTGATCGTGGACATCTCCCCTGATAGAATAAATCTCATATTACTTGGAGATTTCTGCTTTCCAGAAGCCCTAAACTAACAACATGGACTGATTTGTAAAAGCCCCCAGTATGTGCTGTTATTATTATGCATTCCCGGTGGAGCATCCCAGCTGAGTTCTGTATATTCTCTCTCTATTCTGCAAATACATCCCACATGATCCTCCCAGGTGCCACCTTGCTACATCTACATGCTTCGTACTGGGTTAACAGAGCTCAGAAGCCCACACAGGCAGGAGAGGCAGAGAAGGAACAGACATTTCAATCCAGGGTGGGTTGAATAGATGGCAGACTGCAAAAGGCAGCAGGACAGAGGGAGAAAGAGCAATCTGGGAAGACTTCCTGGAAGAGGTGACATCTGTGCTGAGTCATGAGGGATAAATGAAGTTATTCAGGTAGCCCAGATAGACAGGAGGATCTATACTCAAATAAGTTTCACAAATGAAACACAAACCTATAGTAGGGCCAGGTGGCAGGTGGGAGTTTTTTCCCCTGGGGGGAGTTGACAGGCCTTTATAGAAAAGGTCACTTTTTTGATTTGTTACTATATAATAAGTAGGAAGGCTGTGTCGCTAAATGGTTAGATGAGAAGGGTCTCAAAGCAAACTGCATCAGGGTCAGGCAAATCAGAGATGTAAGTGAGGTGGACAGAGAGGGGGCACCCCCATCTATACCGGGGGGCAGTTGTTCTCTATCTACAGCCAACAGTCACCTTGCATGTGAAAATGTAAGCTCGGTGGGTCACATTTTCTGATTTTTCAAGGAGAATTGAATATTTCAATGTGAAAAGTCATCCATTTTCTTCATCTTGACTACTCAGCAAAAGAACATTAAGAAGACATATAAAACCAATAAACCCTGGGCAGATGGAACATCCAGGGGCCAGACTTGGCCCTAAAAGAGCTGGTTTAAGACCTTTGGGTGGAAGCTTGGATGGGGGAAGAGAGGGCAGACACAGATGCCAGATAAAACAGGACTCGAATGACTGATTGTCATGGAAACACTTTATTCCCTAAGTATTGACAAGGCCTCTGACCACCCAGACTCTCCTGCATTTCAGAATTTAACACTGAACTTTAGTCTTTCTCTTAAAGTCAGCCCCTACCATGACAGCCTTGTGCAATGGCCATTAGAGCTTATGGTTGAAATAGGGAGGCCCAGAGGGTCTTAAGTCTGCAAAGCCCTAGGTCTGACCACTTCCTTCCAGCTCCTAGTGTCTCCCACAGGGCAGAAAGATGCAGAGCCTTCTAGAACCACAGGCTTGGCCCCAGTTTCTCCCTTGGTAAAATGATGGCTCTTTCCTTAATCCTTTCTTGGGGCTGCCCCATCTTTTCCAGTTTTCGTCATCATTAGGACTGGGGCATGCTGACCCACACAGTGAAATGAAGCAAATCAAATAAAATCTAAAGAGACCTGTCGAAGTCCTTTTGAGACAGCCAAGGGGTACTTCCCCCAAATTAAGGCAGTGCCTGTGAGCATAGCAGTCAGAAAGAAAACCTTTTAGCTGAAACTAAGAACATTCTCGGCTGAGGTATTTCATTATAATAATGGTCTACCTTAGATGGGCAATTTAGGAAAAAGGTTAGTGGCTGAATATAGTTCTTACCCTAAGAATGCTGGAAGGCTATGATGGGAGCCTGTACGTTCTTTAAATTGAGGCAGGGAGTTTGATTTAATACATAGACCTTTTTTAGGTTTATTTCCCTGTTTTTGAGGCCTGTGCATTGCAGATAATCTTTGCTTTCAGACGTCCAAAGGAGGCTTGGCTGTTAGACTCTGATAGGAGTCTTTGATTACTTCCAACCATCCATTAGTTAATTACTCAGGGGTGAAGCGCTTACAGGGCAGGGCACTGGTGACCCTAAGGGTACCCCAGAAACAGTGAGATTTAGTCAGTGAGATTGAAGGCTCACAAGCCTCCAGGTGCTTGTGAATTCGTAAGATTCTCACTGTGAGTCCCAGTGAGAGACAAATCCAGCCAAAGGGCCCAGCCATGGCTCCAGAGCTCCGGGGCTTCCCTAACAGGTAACGGGGGTTGAATATGTTCAATAAACCCAGATGGGACACTTCTGTTCATGTGTGCATGCAAAAGCTATTAACTGAGGGCCTACTGTGTGCCCCTGAGGGGATAACAGCACAAAAATGAGGTTGATGTTTCTATGAGATTGACGCTTCCTTGGCAAATGGTCAGCAAAGAAATACTTCTAAGCAAATGACGTGAATCTAGGTATGCAAATACCAAGAAGTAGGGTGGTCTGTGTACTTATTTCCTAGGGATGCTGTAACAAGTACCACAAATGGGTGGCTTAAAACAACACAAAGGCATTCTCTTGCAGTTCTTGGAGGACAGAAGTCCAAAATCAAGGTGTCAGTAAGACTGTGCTTCCCGAGAAGGCTTGCAGGTGAAGTCCTCCCTTGCCCTTCAACCTTCTGGTGAAATGTCCAGCTGCATCAGTGTAAGCTCTGTCTGTGTCCCTGGTGTTTTCCCAATGTGTTTCTTCGCCTCTTCTTTTTTTTGAGACAGAGTCTCACTATGTCACCCTCCGTGCAGTGCCGTGGCGTCGGAGCTCACAGCAACCTCAAACTCTTGGGCTTAAGTGATTCTTTTGCCTCAGCTTTCCAAGGAGCTGGGACTACAGGCGTCTGCCGCCACAACACCTTTTTTGTTGCAGTTGTCGTTGTTTAGCTGGCCCGGGCCAGGTTTGAACCTGCCAGCCTGGGTGTATGTGGCTGACACCTTAGCAGCTGAGCTACGGGGGCCTCTTCTCCTTTTATAAGGACCCCAGTCTTATCTTATTTGGCCCCACTTTATGCTCCTGATCTTAACTTGATTTTGAACCTGTAAAGACTCTTTTTCCAAATAAGGTCACACTCTTAATTACTGGGAGTTAGGACTTTAACTTATCTTTTTAGGGAACACAATTCAACCCATAATGGCATAATGGGGGGAGTAGATGAAGGGAGTTGTAAGGCTTCTCTGAAAAGCTGAACCTTAAAGAATGCGGAAAAAATATGATATTTGTTTCTGAGGAGTGGAGAAGTATTCAGGGAAGAGGTTGGCCAAATACCAGCGGCTCCTAAAGAACCAGAAGACCCCATGGTTCCACCCCAAGTCTTTACAACTTGTTTCAGCAACCTGGTAACTAAAGTTCATCTTTCTTTTTCATGCCAAAAATGTCAATGGGGTGCCATTTTATATGTGCCTTAGAAATTCCTCTATGTTGGGCTTATGTCTGCCATTGTTCATGGACCCCAGGGAAAGACATTTAAATCAAACCAAGGTAGAGAAATTAAAAGTCAGGTGTCCTGGGTGAGAAAATGGAAGAAAGGCAGATAAAAGTAAGAGCTTGACTAACAAAAAGGATAAGAAATCGGGGCCTGGAATGTAGAGAAACGGGTTTGCATTCTGTCCTTCTTGCTTCTGAGCCTGGGTGAACTTGGCCATGGCAGGTAACCTATTACTGCCTTAGTTTTCTATCAACGAAACAAGTAAGTTACTGATAATCCCTGTGTTGCCAGCTTATTGTCCACAATAGGTGAGTCACTGTCAGCAAAGTATCAAGTGCTGTGGCTGGCACATGGTGAGCACCCCATAGATGCAAAGACTTGCTTGAGGCCAGAGACCTCACGTGAGAAATTAAATCCTAAGAGATATAAAGCCAATAGCAAGAGGGCTTGGAAGAGATGCTGCAAAGCAGAGAATGATTAACTGTCCACTGAGTTGTGCAAACAAAAATTCGCATAAGAAAGAGACTAAACTTGGGATGGGAGATTTTAGAGATGAGATGGATTTGCAGGCAGCCAGATTTGGTCATGCAACTGGTGGCAAGGGGACAAGGCAGGGGTACTCCTTACAGACATGGGTGAATGGAGTTAAGGATGGTCCAAGTGTTGGCTGTGTTTCTTAAATAATGACTAGAAGTGGATGGCCCACGTGGGAAATGAAATCCAGTCTCATAGGTTTAAGAAGAAGTTTGGGGCTTATGGATTTAAAACACCTCCACAGGCTTGGCACCTGTGGTTCAAGTGGCTAAGGTGCCAGCCACATACACCTGAGGTGGTGGGTTCGAATTCAGTCCGGGGCCGCCAAACAACAATGACGGCTGCAACCACAAAATAGCCGGGCGTTGTGGCGGGCGCCTGTGGTCCCAGTTACTTGGGAGGCAGAGGCAGGAGACTCGCTTGAGCCCAGGAGTTGGAGGTTGCTGTGAGCTGTGATGCCACAGCACTCTACCCAGGGGGACAGCTTGAGGCTCTGTCTCAAAAAAAACAAAAAACAAAAAACCACCTCCACAAATTCTCTGATATGCTTCCTATCAAGAGGTGGAAGCTAATTCCCTCCTCTTGAATATGGGTGATCTCTGTGACTTGCAGTGGAAAGGATGCTGTGTGACTTTCGCAGCTGAGTCACAAGCTTGTAAGGGGAGCAAGGTCCTGCCTGGCCAGACCTCTGGGAAGGGACTTCACCGTTGGAGCTGGAACCACCATGTGAAGTGCCTAGAGCTTTGAGCCATCATAGTGAAGGAAACACAGGGCAAGATCACAGAGAACAGAGATGTTCTAGGGGCCTGGGCTGTTTCAGCCCCGGCAGTTTAAGTCTGCCCAGCCCAGGCGCCTCATGTATAAATGAAAAATCCTTCAAGGTAACTCCAGACCCTGCCACTCTCTGTTTGTAACCACAGAAGAGGCTCTTAGCACCTGTTCCCTGCAGAGCCCCATTGCCTTGCAGAACCAGAGGCAAGGACAATAACACCTGAGAGTTGTTTTCCTTCATATCGTTTAGGATGGTTTATTATGCAGCAATAGATACCTAGAGCAGAGCTGGACTAGGAAAGCCAGCTTACGGGGTGTGGATTCTAAAGTACAGCCCGTGGGAGCCATGGAAGGTTTTTGAGCTGTGAGCAAGATGATCAAAGCAGTGCTGTAGGAAGATGGGTCTGGAGGCTTCCATCAGGTAAGAGTAGCATAGGCAGAGATGCGTGTGAAGACACCTGTTAAGAGGTGGTTAGTAGGTTGGATCCCTTGTCTCTTTTCTTCCTCCTGACTGCCCTATAATCCATCCATGGGAGGTGATGACATGATCAGGGCATTTGTCTGCAAGTAGGACCCTGCCTATTACAGAGAAGGGAGTGTCGGAATTGCCCAAGGACAAGATGACAAGGAGGTGAAGACAGGGATGTGAGGAGGAGGCATTGTGTGAGGTCCCTAGCTGGGCCTAACTGTACCTCTTTCCCAGCTGCGCCAGGTCCGGGGGTGTGGGCGTTGCTATCTTAAGTGAGTTTAGGATTAGAAGCTAAATCTTGATGAAATCTCAAGTGTGTAATTTACCACATGAATCACCTGGTAGAGCAGTAACATGAAATCTACAGCCTGGGGTGGCAATTAGGGTAATTAAGCAGCCTAAGTCGCCTTGGAATTGAAGGTACCTCCATACCTAGGTGACCTGGCACGGGAACTGGGGGGATCTGGGGGTAATGGCTTTCACAGGTAAATCCCAGTTTGGATTCCTTGGGAGCAGCTACAGGATGTTCGTATGTAGTCCTTTGCAAAAATGTAGAGTCATTTTTAGGGGAGGTAAGGGTGACCTCTGATGCCTTGGACTTTGAAAAGCTACAGCAATCAACAGAAACCAATTAAAGGCATTGCCTGGGACAGTGATGATCTAAGTATATTCCAATTCCATCTGCATCAGGGTTATCTGCAGGGGTGTGGGGAGGGGGTCTTCTAAATCAGCGGTTCTCAACCTTCCTAATGCTGCAGCCCTTTAATACAGTTCCTGTGGGTCGCGACCCACAGGTTGAGAACCGCTGCTCTAAATGCAGACTGCAAGGCACCACCCCAGACCTGTTTCTGTAACAGCCTCCAGGGCTGGGGCTGGGGCCTGGGAATGGCTTTTTTTTTTTTTTTCCGCAGTTTTTGGCCAGGGCTGGGTTTGAACCCACCACCTCTGGTATATGGGGCTGGTGGCCTACTCCTTTGAGCCACAGGCATGACCCCGGGAATGGCATTTTTATTAAATGCCCAAGTGCTGGCTCCAAAGTCTGAATAAGTCCATCAAGTATTTTAGAGGAAAGTTCTTGAGTTTTTATCCTAGTTTGCACATAAAAGAGTGCTTTTTTCTTTAAAAAAAAGTTCTACTTGCAAAATTAACACATGTTCACTGTATCCAATTAGGAAAATCTGGTCTGCTTTTGGTAAGCAATTGAAGATGGAACATTCGCAGAGTTGATTCACGTGGAAATATTCACTAGACCTTCTTCTACTTACCAGTTTACATCTTTGGATAGTGATTTACAGCTAGGTTAGCTAAGAGGGTGAGAGGAAAGAACATTTCTAATTTGTCTGAGTAGCCAACCATCAGACAGCTGCCAGGCGTGAGAACCGCAGTTTGAACTCTTTTCAAAGCTTCTGTTAGGCCCAAACAGCAAAGCTATAATTGAATGGGTAAAGAAAAATAAAATCTTGCCCTGAATGTTCTGAGCAGATTTGTCCAATTAACAATTATTTACGAAGACCTACTATGTGCTGGGCATTTCCGAGACACCAAAAATGCCGTAGTGAGCAGGTCTTATGATTCTCTTTAACTCTGCTGGTGGGGTGAGGTGCCCACACTGACTCCCACCTGGCCCCAAGAAGCGAGGTCAGAAGGAGGAAGCAAACTACATGTATTCACTTTTATTGGGAAAACCTTCCCCTTCAGAAGGATGTTTCTTTCTCCCTTGGGCAAAAGACAATTTCATGAAATGCTGACATTTGAGGAGCTCACCCACTTTGTAAAGCAGTGGTCACAACCAACCACCCAGAATTTGGATTGTTGTCTATTGCAATGGAATACAACCATGCTCACTCATTCATTTACACACTATGGAAGGCTGCCTTTGTGTTGCAGCAACTGTGACATAGCTGAGGCAAAAACTTTCTGGTCTGCAAAGTTGCAAATAACTGCTACCTGGCCCTTTCCAGGAAAAGTTCCCTGATCCTGCTGCGGAGAATGCCACATGCCTCAGACATTTAGGTTTCCAAGTAGCCCATGAAATTGGGTAAGAGTAAAACATCAGGTCATTTGCATCCTCTGGAGTTTGTCAAGAGAAGGGGCTTCTTTCTGCCTCGGCAGTCTTGCGAGCGTCCCTTTGCCTGGGTGGTGTTCTCTGGCCTTGTTGAGGTCACATGACAGCTCTGTCAAAGTCCACACACCTTCCCTGCCCTGTGACTTCCTTTCAGGCCCCCAAATGGTGTCTGGAAGTCTTGCCTTAATCTACCAACAAGCCCTGGGTGGGAATTTAAGCCTTGTTTGGTTCTTTAGCCCCTTGGAGAAGATCTGTAGATAACCCAGAAGGACAGCTGCCCTTGGGGCCTGGGGTTGATACAGATCAGGCAGAAGGTTGTTAGGGAAGGTCCAAGGTAGGGCCATAAACCATCTTGACAGGACTCCTGTGCAGTTACTGGTTGGATTCTTCCTTATCCTCCATCTGCCAGGCTTCCTCTTGGTTGGGGGCTGTAATTACAGGTAGCAGGGATGCTAAGAGGTCCTTAATCCCTGGATTTACTGGTTGGATTTATGCTCCTGGGTGCTTTTGCTTTTTTATTCTCCAATGATTTGGCTGGCTGCTAAGAAGTCCAAATCCTTGGTGTATTCTGCCTCCTGGGAGGTTAGTGACTCTTTGTGAAGGTTGCCAGGTTCCATGGGGACAATTGAATTACCTCAGAGCTGAGTATCCAGCAGTTTCCCAAGCCCAGGACTCAAAGGGCTCTGACCAAGAACACGGAGAGGAGGAGGGAGCAGAGGAGACCATGGATAGAGCTTTAAACCTCACTTCCACCCTCAGAAATTTGGGCTAGAACAAAGCCTCTTTAGACCTCAATTTTTATTTCTGTGAGACAACCTACTAGGATGGTTGAGAAGATTGAATTAAGTGCCAAATACTGTCAGTTCCATGATAGGTACTCCATAAAAGCAGGTTCTTTCTCTTGTGCTCTAAAATCTTATATGACTCCCTTCTACCAGCCTGATAAAACCTAAAGGAGGAGACAGAACCAGTGAAGATGAGGAGAACAATATTGCAGGCAGAGACAGGAGAATAAAGACCCACAGAGAGCATGGGGTGTTTGAGAAGCAGCTGGAAGGCCAGAATGATTAACAAAGGCCAGTGGGATAGGCATTTGAGGTTGGCCAAAGCTGCAGGGGATGCCTAAGAATTTGGATCTGTTGAAAACAAATTAGAGGCTCTGAGCAAGGGAGCAATTTGATCTTGAAGCAGTTTAAGAAGGTGGCTCTAGATATTCTAAAGAAAAACCTGGGACCAACCTTAAAAGGGCGTGGTGGATGCCCTTGTCTGAGTGACCTTCGTTGGTACCTGAATTTTCAGCAGAGATGCAGTTCTGAAAGGATTAGGGAAAAGCCTGCTCATATTGAGAATTCCCAAGGCCGGTCAAGAGCCCAGATTCTTGCCTGGTACTGCATACAAGTTCTCTTATTTTCCAGACAATAAAAGCACCAGGCTTGTGTGTGTTGTCCTGCCCTCCTGCCCATGTCTCTCTTGGAGGTTGCAATCGTCCGGGTTGCTTCAGCCCAAGGAGGAAGGAGCCCGTGATATGAATAGTGACTAAAAACCAGGCTGTGTTCCCCAACGGTTTCTGAGTTGGACAGATGTCACCTTGAATCGTGATGCTGCCACTTCCTAGAGGGACAGCTCGAAGAGTCTTGATTTTCTTATCTGCAAGATGGGGACAATAATAGCATGATTTTATGGCATGGGTGTGAGCATTGAGAGAGGAACTGTACGTAACATAGTCATAGTCATTCAATAACATTGCTATTATTTTTATTAAGTGCAAAGATATTGCTCTCATTTTTTCTTTTGGCAAATTTGAAAAAAAATTTATATTCCGACATCCAGAATTTTAAGGAGTGCTAATACCTATAGTCTTAAATATGGATGTGTGGAGTCTCATGGGCTTTCAAAGGCTGAGTAGTAACAGTGGAGAAACTCAGATTTTAGTCTGAGCCTGGATTTCTAAGCTTTCTGCTCTCCAGCTTGTAGATGGATGATTTTGGGCAATTCACATCACTCCTGTAAGCTTATTTCTTCATCTTTAAGAGGGCTGTACTTCTTCAGAATGTTGATAATTGACAGTTCTAAGCAAAGTCATGGAAATTAAGCTTAAAATAGTTTAATGTTTAAGTGCATTATACTCTAACTCCTTGAAAAATGATTATTGATACATGCAGACAGGGCAGCATGCTCTGTGCTTAACTACGGGCTTCTGTAGGCCGAGTGTCTGGTATGACCCCTGCCTAGCATGTCACAGGCTTCTGGTACGAGGTCTTTCTCTTTGGCCACTGTGGACTCATTCAGAACTCCCACAGAGCCTTGCTTCTGATGGGAAGCTCAATGTTCTCTCTTTGACACCTTCTCCTCCTTGAAAACTGGGCCATGGTTGATCGTTCCAGAAAGGGAAAGGCCCTTTGCTCTGAGTCACGGGGTGGTGGGGATGTCGGCATTGTCCCTTTGGAGTCAGGGGACCTGGAAGAGGAACTCCTCCCTGGTTCAGCTCCTGGACCACTGCCCAGGAGGATGTGTCAGCTTGGGGGTCCAGGTCTGACTGGGAGGGGCTCCCCTCTGTAGTTTTAGTGCCAAACAAGATCTGCTGTGTCCATTTGCCAGGTGCAGACTGGTGCATTACAGACGACTTTGCTTCTGGTCTCCCTGAGCCACCTCTGTCCTTCCTATCCATTCACTGAGAAGCTTTTACAAATCAAGAACAGATCATCACAGCATGCCACTCACCCATCCTTAACCTTTCCAGGGTTTTCCTGGATCCTGGAGCAAAATTTGAACTCCTACCACAAATTGTGCAAACAAGGCCACATAGCATCAATGTCTAGGCCTTCCAGGGTCTTTCCTATGTACCTCTGCCTAGACTAATGGTTCTCACTACGGGGAGGATAGTTTTGTCCCCAATAAGGGACAATTTGGCAATGTCTGTCTGTCACAGCTTGAGAAGGGTGCATGAGGAAAGGCCACAGATGCCAAACCACAATGACAGAACAGCCTCCACAACACAGAAGTATCCAGTCCCAAATTTCAACAGCGTCAGTGTGGAGAAACTGGTACAAACCTCACCTCCCCCAGGAAGCCCTCCTTGAACTCCCTGGATTGAGTAGAATCCCTCAGTTTCCCAGCGTTCCTGATCATCCCCACTGCAGCCTCCATCACTCTGTGCGGTCCTTGGATTCCAGAAGAAGTGCCCAGATAACATGGTCTTCACAGCTCTGTCTTTCTTCCCCTCTGGTATGGGAGTCTCCCTCTCCTGCTGAGGTCAGGTACCACACCTTGTCCACAGTTGGGTCTCCAAGACCAGCACAGAACTTGATCTATTGTGAACACCCAGTAAATACTTGTTGGATGAACTAATGAATGACTGAAACAGCAGGCTGAGGCTAAAGAAAACTTACCTTCTTCCTTGACCCTATTGTACTCCCCTTAGCATGTTATGAAACTCACTCTCACTTCCCAATCCCTCCTTCCAAACTGACTTAATAAATTATCTCTACAGTCCCATCCTTGTGAAAGGGCATGAGTTAGTTTGGATGGAAAAGTACTGAGCTCCAGTAGGAGAAAGACCTACCTTTGCAGTAAGATGTTATTATTTTCATGTGTTACCCTGATAATATCTGTTAACCCTCCATGACTAGGGGAAGCCCTGGATAAAGGCTTTGTTCTGAATAGAAGAGCAATGGTCTCATGGATCTTAATCTCTTATTTGTGACTTTATTTTGGAAAGCTATGCTCCTAGCTCCACCCTTTCCCCCCAAGTCCACGCTAATACCTTCAACAAAGATCTCTGGAAAGGGAAGTAGGATTGAGTTTCATCCTAGCCAGAAATTCCTTCCCCCATCTCCCAGTGGGTGGAGGGGCTGGTGGGTCCCACCCTCCATTCATTCTTGTACTATCAGCTCTCTCCACACCCCTGAGAATCACCACCCAGAGTTTAAACAATGGGAGTTTAAAGAGGAAAAACAACAACAACAGCAATAGATTGGGGGCTCTTCCCCTTAGCCAAGGTTTCTCCATTGGCACTATTGGCATTTGGGGTGGGGTGATTCTTTTTGGTGAGGGGCTGTCCTGTACACCATAGGGCATTTAGCAACATCCCTCATTCACAATGGCAGTAGTTGGCATTCAAGGCTGGTTGGTGGAAGGCATTGATCAAGATATTCTTCTTTTTTTTCTTTATTAAATCATAGCTGTGTACATTAATACTATCAGGGGGTACAACGTACTATTTCTATATACAATTTGAAATACCTTCATCCAACTGGTTAACTTAGCCTTCATGTCTTTTTCTTAGTTATTATGTTAAGACATTTATATTCTACATTTAGAGAGATACACATGCACCTTTACAGGATGAACCATAGGCTCAGTGATCCCACCAATTACCCTCCCTCCACCTTCCCCTCCCTTCT